>JARKHS020017665.1:0-30271 GCA_030143305.2 Amblyomma americanum | reverse complement strand
AGAAGCTTAGAAGAACGCAAATATAATCTTAATTTATAAGAAAGGAGACCCCAAGGACCTGAAAGATTACAGACCGATCAGCTTACGGTCCGTTGCCTACAAGGTATTTACTAAGGTAATCGCTAATAGAGTCAGGGAAACCTTAGACTTCAATCGACCAAATGATCAGGCATGGTTTAGTAAAGGATATTCCACAATAGATCGTATTCACACCATCAATCAGGTGATAGAGAAATCCGCAGAAAATAACCAACCCCTATATATAGCCTTCATTGATTATGAGAAAGCATTTGACTCAGTGGAAACCTCAGCAGTCATACAGGCATTGCGGAATCAGGGTGTAGAGGAGCTGTACAGCTACTATAGTCCTCCATAAAGTCAGCAATAAAATTCCAATAAGGAAGGACGTCAGGCAAGGAGACACAATGTCGCCAATGCTATTCGCAGCCTGTTTACAGGAGGTATTGCGAGGCGTGAATTTGGAACAGTTGGGGATAAGAGTTAATGGAGAATACCTAAATATTCTGCGATTCGCTGATGACATTGCCTTGCTGAGCCACTAAGGAGATGAACTGCAAATCATGATCAATGAGCTAGACAGGCAGAGCAGAACGCTGGGTCCAAAAATTAATATGCAAAAAACCAAAGTAATGTTCATCAGCCTAGCAATGGAACAGCAGTTCACAATTGGCAACGAGGTGTTGGAAGTGGTAAAGGAATACGTCTACTTGGGGCAGGTAGTGACAGCTGATCCGGAACATGAGAGGGAAATAACTAGATGACAAGAATGGGGTGGAGCGCATACAGCAGGTTCTCTCAGATCATGAATAGCAGGTTACCAATATGCCTCAAGAGGAAAGTGTGCAACAGCTGTATCTCATCGGTACTCACCTACGGGGCAGAAACGTGGAGGCTAACGAAAAGGGTTCTGCTTAAGTTAAGAATTACGCAGCGAGCCATGGAAAGAAAAATGATAGGTGTAACGTTAAGAGACCGGAAGCTTGTAGAGTGGGTGAGGGAACAAACGTGTGTTAATGGCATCCTAGTCGAAATCAAGAGGAAGAAATGAGCTTGGGTAGGGCATGTAATGCGAAATCAAGATAACCGCTGGTCCTTAAACGTAACGGAGTGGATTCCAAGAAAAGCCAAGCGTAGCAGGGGGCGGCAGAAGGTTAGGTGGACCGATGAGGTTAGGAAGTTTGCAGGCATCTGGTGGGCGCAGCTGACAATGGACAGGGTTGATTGGAGAGAGGTGGGAGACGCCTTTGCCCTGCCGTGGGTGTAGTAAGGCTGATGATGACCATTATCGTGTGTAGCTACTCAACCAGCCTACCAGTCTCTCATTTGTTGGTTGCCCAACTGGCTTGTTTATCAGCCAACCAATCGATCCTTCTACCAGTTCATTGATAGATCGATCACTCAATTACTTAATCAGTAAATGAATGAACGAATGAATGTATGAAAAATGAATCAACCAATCAATGAAACAGTTAATTTGTCTATCAATCAATTATTCAACATAAAATCAGCTAACTTAGCTATCAATAAAATAAAATACGTGGTTTTTACTGGATCGTTACGTGACGCACCTCAAACATAATTTGGCCCGAAAGACGCGGGTTTGATCCCGGCCGCGGCGGTTGAATTTCGATGGAGGCGAAATTCTAGAGTCCCGTGTACTGTGCGATGTCAGTACACGTTAAAGAACCCCAGGTAGTCGTAATTTCCGGAGACCTTCACTACGGCGTCCCTCATAGCCCGAGTCGCTTTGGGGTGTTAAACCTCACAAAACAATCAAACAAGCTATTTAGCGTACCCACCTTTGTTTGCCTCCTGATTAGCTTGCCTTTCATCGACAATGATAAGGATTCCGGAAGCTGTATTAGTACACCACGCATTGCCGTGAAGCAAACCCCTCACCTCATCCGTCTCGCCAAAATCCGGAAAAACCGCACTCTCTCTTTTTCACCGCTGCTTTTTAATTTTTGTGAGGGCTGTACGCGAGTAAATACGGTACATCTGGTACCTATCAGTACATTCTTCTTTGATGTGTTTGACACTTTACTGACGCACCTTGATTAGCTGAAAGGATGTAAAAATACATTTCACGAATTAAAGATGCATGCAACCATTTCCTTTTTGTTTTTGATAACACGTCTGTTAACTGAAGCAATCTTGTGCCGCTTTCATTGCCTCCTCAGTGGTTTGCACTCCAGGCACTTACTCCAGGGGCGGACTTGGCACGTGCTTAGCTTGTCCACCGGGGACGTACCAGGATGAACACCAGCAGAAGGGATGCAAGCGCTGCCCCGCCCAATCTTTAACCGAAGCCTGCGGCAGCGCCCACATTGGCGATTGCAAAAGTCAGTAATATTACTCACTCCGCTCAGTGAATCCAAGCCATATTGGCCCTATTTTGCTAGGTGTAGTGCGAAAGAGTGCGAAGAAAAATATTTTATTTGAACGGAGTCATTTATTCTTACCTAAGTAGGAAGATCATAAAAAGATTTTATTTTTTCTGTGCCTTTTTCCTAAAGACTCACGATTCCTGCAATGCCCGCTCTATTCGGTATAATGTAAAGCTGCAGACGCGTGCACAGTTTTCATTTACGATCGCACAAGGTTAAAAACTTCTCTCTACAGTGAAAAAAAGCATTACCTAATGAAGTTACAAAAGCATAAATTAGAATTATCAGGTGCAAATGATCCGGGAAACCGGCTTTGAGAACATCCACTGTAATAGCAACCAACTCTAAAGCAAAGCAATCTATAACTTAAGCGGCTTTACAACAAGACAGGCAGGAGATTTAACTATATTTCTTATTGTTGTCGATTTATTGCATGTGCCGAGTATAAAGTGCCTCTTCTAACGATCTAAGACGGTCGTAAATGATACCGATACTCGTCATTCTAACTGCGCATTAATGACATACTTTAAAATTAGTCGTGTTTTTTTATACTTCTCGGTACAGGGCAGTAAACAGCGTAATGTTTGAAAGTCGGTGCTTTTTTTAATTTTCATTCCTAGGCCTAATTAGTGAAGTGGAACAAGATGTCAAAATAAATTGAGATTGATGCATTTTATTCTACGAGACTTGTAGCTAGGCACTTGTGCATACTAAGGAAAGATTTAGTTTTTTTTTTTTAACAACTGCAAAAGCCCAGGCTTTGAAAGCAGTTTCCACTTCTAGCGGTTCGTATCGTTCAGAATGGAGTTTTTATCGCTAGCCTATACAGTGTGGCTTCTTGTTGACTTCGCCTCTCTCAAAACTCATGCGCGCTTAAATCAAATATATTAGCCGTAAAATGTGCTTATTTACTATAAATAAATGACCCGGAAAAGTGCGCACACTAAAATATCTGCAACCATGCCACGCAGCACAGTTCTCTTTAGTTCAAGCTCGAATAATTGTTAGACAAAGGGATTATTATTGTAAGCTAGCCTTCATGGGCTAGTGCGACGTTTATGTGGAAATGGTTATTGTTACCTTTACTTGTTCATCAAACAATACGTTCGTTTCAAAACGACTGAGATGAGTTCGTCAGTGGACGGCGATTGTATCTCAAAAACGCCAAGAAGCGTATGCTTCTCGCAGGGTGGACTTCATCTGGTGCTGATCTTTATGTATCTTCACAAGTGCGCAGCTGACCTTCATGGTTCGATAGGGATGTCTCAATAGTGCTCAAGAATCTAGCCGTCAAAACAGCCTTTTGTCCCATCCAGCTTACAACCTGTGACTGAATCTGTCTTTTTCCTTCCTTTCCTTTCTTTTGCCGCCGCGGTGGCTGAGTGGTTATGGCGCTCGGCTGCTGGCCCGTTAAGACGCGGGTTCGATCCCGGCTGCGGCGGTCGAATTTCGATGGACGCGAAATTCTAGAGGCCCGTGTACTGTGTGATGTCAGTGCACGTTAAAGAACCCCAGGTGGTAGAAATTATTCCGGAGCCCTTCACTACGGCGTCCCTCATAGCCTCAGTCGCTTTGGGACGTTAAACCCTCATAAACCAAACCTTCCTTTCTCATTCCGAACTTATTCCGACAATGGCCTTGACCCCTAAATTTCTTGCCCTTGAGGCTACTACAAAGAAATGAGTGGTCGGACGTCTTACGTCAAATGTCCTTTTCCTACTACCACCATGCAAGAAGGATCAGAATCCCCGCTGCAGTGCATCGGTAAGATTCAAACTATCTCTAACGATGATTTCGGCATGTAATTTTACAGCATGACTAACGAACTCATTCAAATGTGCCTGCATTTTTATTTCTGCTGATCGATAATTTTTTTGCACAATGTTGCAGTAGCACCATTTCCGAAAATTAATTTGTAACGGAGCAGAAAAATTAACATGTAGCCAGATATTCTCAGTCTGAGCATTGAGATGTGAAGGCGTTCACAAGTCTGTAAAAAGAACTTCAAACGCCTTTGGGCTATCTGGATCCCTTACAGCAAGCAGTTATGGCGTCCTCTACAAGCATATGGTAAAACTAGTGAACAAAGTGACGTGCGGAATTGTAAAATCATTTTCTTTAAATGCATATTTACTAATTGTGCCTGTACACCAGTGCGCGTTCCTGCGACGTCGTTCGGGGAACCATTACGTTGCTGACTACTAAAGAAAGCGGTAGATTTGATCGCTTGGCGCTGATTACAATAGAAATTCGGAGCCAGTGGGTTCGGATCCCACCGACGGCATGTCGTTGTTTATTCCTCCGATTTTATTAATCTCCCATTGATGAAAAACTACAAACTAAAAAATAAAAAACATCATCTGTGCTTCCTAATTGGCCTCGGTAGCTGTCGGCTTCCGTCATGTATGCCATATCGAGGACCTCTTTTCTCTTCACTTGTGTCTTAATAGAGAGAAATAACATGAAGTACTGCATGCATTTTAGAATACGTAAATGTCTACCAGCACTCTTGTGCAATAATTGTGGTCTCCAGAGAATACAATTTTCTTCCAGAGATTAACCACTGTCCCTCAGATCCCTGTCACAATGGAAGATGCGTCACTGTCACAATGGATTCTGCAGCACGGATTGACCTGTGATGAGCACGAAACACAGGTGTAAAACAAAAATAAGAAAAATGCGTGTTTTCGCTCGGGCTTCATTTACAATCCAGTAAGAAACTCCTGGGTGTTATGCAGTAGAGGTGTCGCGGGCATTAGAGGGTCATAGATACCTAAATTCGCACATAAGTCTTGGAGAGCATCCCTCATCAGCCACTTTTCTTTCTTTAGCCTTTTTTTTCACGATGGACGGCGCACCCGACTTTCTTTTCCGCTTTTAATGCACGGCGACCCGCTCGACCAGCCCTCGCCACGTGCCGAAGAAGAGGGGATGGTGCCACCAAGTGCTACACCGAATGATGAGACAATTTGCGCTGCTAGACGGTGCCGTCACCACCTCCGCCGACCCATTAGAGTTTCTTGCATTTAACTAGAGGGAAAGTTGGCGGTGCTGCACCTCAGCCACCATGGACGCTCGAAGCATCACGGCCCGGTGAGCTATTTCGTGCGAGGCAGTCGAATTTTTTCGAGAACACAGAGTGGCGTAACTGAGATACCCCATTCCGTCTATGGCAACAGCACACGACGTCAATAGAAGGTTTCTGTTTTCCGAAATGCTATGAAAAACATCTTAATGTTTTTAAGCAACAACATATTTTTAAGATATTTATTTTTAAAAGTGCGCTCGTTAAGCACGAAATATAGGTTTTTGTGGTGTGAAATACTGGCCAATAAGAGAGCAAGCCATCTCTTATTTTGGGCAAACTCTGCATTCACGTGCTTTTCTGCTCGTTTGTTGCAATTTATAGACAGGGTATTGAATGTTAGGACAATCTTGATTATCGAACAACGTTTCTTTTTACATTATTTTTTGGCCAAAAGTTGGGGTTCTGCAGTCGGTAGCCCTCCATCCCACGGTGATTAGAGCGCCCATGGTGGCTGGGGTGGTCCCGAGGAAGCTCCATGCAAACTCTCATAGGCGGACGCCAGCTTTCCCTCTAGGTGATAGTAAGAAACTCTGTGGCTGACCCCGACATCGTAGAACAACTAATTTGAGCTGGTTACTGGTCGTGCTGATAGATATCGGCACGGGACCTGTGCAATAGCGTTGGCGAGCATTACGCGATGACAGTAATGACGGCTCACGCGGCCATGTCGCCTAGACTATCAAGTGCCACCAGGACGCACCTGCGCCTCTCGGGCGGCATGGAAAACTCTGGCTTCTTCGCGCAGCTCGATACCTTTACCTGCATATTCGCCCATGAAGGAGCTGATCTTAAGGCATGAGCTGCTTCGGCACAAGCGCCGCACGTAGCACCAGGCGGACTGAAAGTTTCGCCCAAGTTCGCTAAAGTTCGCCTCCGTGTTCTTCGTTCTGGCGGCGTCCCGACAAAGGGAGGTAAAAGCATACCATACTTAAAATTTTCTCAAATCTGCGTCCCCCTCAACAGCCAACGCCACTGCGTGCTTTCTACAGATGCTTGCCGATGAGCAGCGAAGAGGAGACGTTTCAGGAGCCAACAAAACTGAGCAGCTGGGAAATTTATTACAAGTGAAATACAACGACCGCATATGTAGCATTGTCTTCACAAACACAAGATTTCAGAACAAAATTCACCTAATGCACCCTAATGGAAAGGAATTGATAGGTGGACATAGAGAGCCCATCTGTGGTAATGCAATAGATATAAAGGGAAGAGAACATAGGAAATTTTTGAGGGTAGGGTTGCTGAGGCCGGCTAAGGATGCGACCTAATGGGGTATAAATGGACTAAACACCTTCCCTCCACTAGGAGGGCCCTGCTGTTGATGCCAGCGATTATAACGGTCAGCATAAAGTATTCAGAATCAAGTAGGCCTTACGCCTAGGCCGCTGAGGTCTGAAGGTGAGACAAGATTTCTTTCAATTTGCCTTTTTTGGGGCCTGGTTAAAATTTGAAAACAAGGCGGACGGCATGTAAATTTTTCCATGAGTGCGCCTCTTTAAGCAGAGCAAGGCGGGTTAGCAATGAAATATGCATTCGGGTAACGAGTTCGCCACTGATATATTGCCCTCCGACGACTCAGTGAGTGTCGTGTGACCACGAATTCATAACAGCTGCCAAAATTTCATGAACTATTTATTGATAGCTAAGTATCCTCATAGCAAGCATGGAGATGTCGAATTGCAGGCTCTCTCAGCATCCCTGTCATTCATCTGCGTTAATGTCTGCTGTTTATAAGCATCGCATCACCTAGTCTTCGAAATGCAGTACGGCGGGTGACTATTGGTTTTCAAGTACTGCTTTCCTCTTCCGTCTCTAGTGGTACTGTCATAGCCCATTTCTCCTATATACGAGGCATTTTTTGTCAGTTTGCAATTATCGTAATCTGTCCATCCATCCTCGCAGTAGTAAGATGTGAAGTGACAGCGCCGTCTTAGTACAGACTCGATAAAATATTCTTGAGCTCTCTTGTGGCTGCATCCTATTTTCAGCATGCCTGGAAAATAATGAAGTATGATGTACAATGCCGTGAAACCTTTTTTTTTAATTTCCCCTGCAAAGAGCACCTCCGGTGATTATTGTTACGTGATATTTCTAGCTTCTTACGTAGTCCATCATGACCATGGTAGACTCCATGACTATCATTACGTGCACGGCCTCAGAACAGTGGTGGCGAATGCAAATGCACACATGTCAAGCTTCTTACTGCAAATTCTTTTCAAGGCACTTTTGTTCAGCTGGCTCTTGATGAGGTCTGTGTTGCCATGTACGGGGTTTTGCCCCACATAAGAACTAATGCTTATTTGTGATAGTATAGATCGAACATATCTGCACTTTACGTCCTACAATTTATTTACCACTAAGGTGGCTGTATAATAGAAACGTAATATTTCTATACAGTCTCCTTTAGTTTCAAAGTATAACTTTGTCCTTCGAACTACAAGCTTGAGTATTCCTTCAAAAAAAAATATTTTTGGTTGGTCGTGAAGCCACTTTTGAACCGCTTCCCGCGCGTCTATGCAACCCGCGTCTGCGCACACGTGTTTCAAGTTGATACACCTGTGCTCACAGGTGCACAATTTGATCTCAATCGCGTCATTTTCCACCCAGCTGTTGCCGCGTAAACATGTTCTCTCCGATACTACTTCGCACAAAGGAGTGGCAAGGAGCAGTGATCCGGTTTCCCTATCCGAAGGGAGTAAAAAGGCTGGTCTATCATAAAGTTTTATGGCCCTGCAACACTGTGCCTAGTGTCCAGATCTCGCTCCCCTGACTCGCTCCCCTGACGTAGATATTCCCTAGACCTGGTGGTGGTGAACATTTACGGCGCAAGGGCATCTGCGGCCGGAGAGCGCCATGTCACAAGGTATTTTCGTTTGCTCAAGGCGGGATCAAAGACCCATTTCCCAAGCGTTTCAACGTAAAGATGCCGAGCACCAGACCAGCTGGGGCAAAGCTTGTACCCGCTGTATCACCGGTGGGTGCCCGGCGCCACTGGGGATCGAACCCCGCACCTCCCGCATGCAAGGCGGATGCTCAAACGACTAGGCCACCGCTGTAGTCTATTCCCTAGACCGGCGGAAGCGATGCAGAAGTGGCTTCACGTCCATCCGAAAATATTTTTCTTGGACGGAATACGCAAGCCTGGATTCCGACTGACTGAGTGAATTGAAAAGGGATAAAACTACTTAGAGAAATGGCGTAGATTTTGTAGACCCGCCTTGGATTAAATAAACTGCAGAACCGAAATTTCGAATAATTTTTGGCTAACTATCGTACAATCTATCTATTATTTTCGCCTACTATTAACAACACCTGCTTACGGCTGCCAGAAGTTGGTCAGGTTTGCTTATTCAGCGAAGAGAATTGAAACTGCAATATTCGAGTAAGAAAAATATCATTCCTTTCGTTCGAGCAGAAAAGTGAGACCAATTTTGTTATGATCTTGTACGCTCACTTATTACTGCTTCACACATGACAATTTGTTCCAGACAAACTGCGTTATGAGCTTCACTGAAATGATCCGTATATGTCGGCAGTATTGTCTTAAATTGCATATTGCATGAAGGTGGCAAAGTACTTGTGCTATATTCCCTTGAAGAAAGCATATTTCATTCGGGAGGAACATGGCAATCTTAACATGTCTTAGTGTAAAACCTCCCAACGAAATCTATCATAAGTAAACCCTTGAAGACTGCTTAGTAAATGAGCCCACAAATCGTTGCACAAATAAGTATGATAAATAAGTGTCTTTTACCTATGAAATTACAAGAAACGCTTTTATATGATACTTTATCCGATTGCACTTCATATGATTATGCTGAAATTTCATCGGTTTTATCAGCTTAACTTTAATTAGTTTAATAATAACGAGAAGAAATCGGGCTGTATTCACAGCCTTGTCACTCGGAACCTCTCCGCAGCTCCTCATATATGCCGTTCCGATCGACAATATTGACACGAGGATTGGAAGTAGAAGAAGAAAGAGATCGCAGCCTCTAGAAGTAGACGACGCTGAAGTGTAGGTTCGTTTTCTCTGGTGCCCTCGTTCAGCCGCTGCAGTTCCTTTTCAGTGTAACAACTGTTACACATCTGGTGGAGGTGCTGGGTGCGCTTCCCGACCTACGTACGCTACGAGATAAAGACGGCACTCACACCGGTCCATCAGCGCCCAAGCCGCCGCCTCCGCGGTGAGACACCTGAGTTCGGGCCTCTTGACACCCCGACGAGGAAGACGCCGCCTCGACCGACGGTCCCACCGGAAATGGCCACAGACAGTAGGTTCCCGGCGCCCATCCTCTACCACACGCCGCGAACACCGCCATCTTTTCACGGCGACGTGTACGAAGATGCGGAAGACTGGCTGGACACCTTCGAGCGGGTCGCCCGCTACAACGGTTGGAGCGACGACCGTAAGCTCCATAATGTGTATATTGCGCTCGAGGACTCCGCTAGGACATGGTACGAGAACCACGAGAGCAACCTGTCCACCTGAGAGACATTTCGCCAAAATCTCATAGCTACATTCCCCAACGCAGACCGCCGGGAGAAAGCTGAAGCTGCGCTTCGCTCCCGTAACCAGCGGACTAACGAAAGCGTCCGCATGTATGTAGAGGACATGACGCGCCTCTTCAAGCGTGCTGACCCATCCATGGCGGAGGAGACGAAGCTTCGCCACCTCATGCGCGGGGTCAAGCAGGAACTTTTCGCCGGTCTTGTGCGCAGTCCACCGCGTACTGTTTCCGAATTCCTCACGGAAGCGACTACCATAGAGACGACGCTCCTGCAACGAGCCCGGCAATGCAATCGGGATGTAAGCACGCTTGGGCCCGCTGTTTCTTCGATGCCGCTAGGGAGTGATGCGGCCGTTTCACGGGACCTAATCAGGTCGATCGTCAGGGAGGAATTACAAGCCCTCCAGCTGCCTCCCAGCGCGCCGTCTGTTACATCGCTGTCTGAAGTCGTCCGGGACGAGGTGTGCCTAGCAGCACAGCAGCAACAACTGCCTGAGATCCCAAAACAGACTGAGGTCAGACCAACCTATGCATCTGTCCTCTGCCGGGCCCCAACGCCAGGCTACGACGTGAATACCGCGACTCACGCAGCGCAGCAGTCTGGTCTTTCCCGATGTGCCTGCTCGACCAGCTTATCAGCGGCCACGGAAGTGTGAAGTGTGGCGTGCACCGGACCGGCGGCCCCTTTGCTACCACTGTGGTGAGGCGGGACATCTTTACAGGGCCTGCCCGTACCGCCGAGTGGGTCTGCGTGGTTTCGCGCCCGACGACCCTTGCCCCGGAATGGCGAACGACCATTCGAAATTGAAGCTCATCTGTCGGCCCGTCAGAAGCCTGGGACATACGGTCGCTACGACCCTAGGTCGTCATTTCCGCTGCGTTACCGTTCCCCAAGTCCTCGCCGAGACGCCGGCTACCCTGAGCGGCGTTCTCCCAGTCCACGCCGGGAAAACTAATTCCAGCGGTCTCCGGAGGCAAGGCTGCTGCTGTCGGGAAAACTGAAGATCCTCCGCCGCCGATATACAGATACGCTGATTCCTCACCGGGGCAGGGTAGCGACAGCATCCGACGCGCTACTTCTGATTTGCGTGTGACGATTGACGGAACTGACACCATCGCTTTACTTGATACTGGGGCTGACTATTCCGTGATGAGCCACACCCTCGCCCAGGAATTGAGCAAAGTTTTGACACCATGGTTGGGCCCTAGCATTCGCGCGGCTGGAGCTCACCTCATTAGCCCGGCCGGAAGGTGCACAGCCCGAGTCGGCATCCGCGGTTTCGTCTACGTGGGTGAATTCGTCGTGTTGAGCGAGTGTTCGAGAGATTTGATCCTGGGCCTCGACTTTCTACAGGCAAACGGTGCTGTGATCGATCTACACGAGGCGCGAGCCACATTTTCGACGAAGCAAGCCGTGGCGCACAGTAACACAGAAGGCCCAGGAGTCAACGCTCTGCGTATAGTCGAAGACGACGTAATGCTGCCACCACGGTCCAGTGTGCTGGTGTTAGTGAGGAACGACTCGTTTCACGACTACGAAGGTATTGCGGACAGTCACCCTTCGCTGTTGCTCGAGAAGGGTGTGGCTATCGCGCGCGGTCTTGTTGAACTGAATGACGGCTGTGCGACCGTTTTTCTGATGAATTTCACGAACGAAATTCAGCACCTCGCCAAGGGAACGGCCGTCGCCTTCCTCGACGACGTGGATAGGTTGCCGAATCTGTGCCCCGTACAGGTGAATCTTCACGACGATGCCGCACCAAGTAACGCCCTTCAGAAGGTTAAAATCAACCCGGAGTTGTCACCTCATCAGAAGAACCTTCTGTCGTCGCTGCTACTTGATTTTAAAGATTGCTTCGCGGCGAGCTCCAAGGTCGGACGTACGCCGGTAGCCAAGCATCGCATTGTCACCGATTCGGCCACGCCACCAGTTTGTCAGCGTCCATACCCCGTTTCGCCTAAAGAGCGCGAAGCTATTAGGACGCAAGTCGATGAAATGCTTGCAGACGACGTTATACAGCCGTCAACAAGTCCGTGGGCGTTGGTGGTCCTGGTGAAAAAGAAAGATAACACGTTGCGATTCTGTGTTGATTACAGGAATATGAATAATGTTACCAAAAAGGACGTATACCCACTCCCGAGGATCGATCATGCCCTTGACCGACTCCGGGACGCCAGGTTCTTCTCTTCCTTAGATCTGAAAAGCGAATATTGGCAGATCGAGGTGGACGAGCGAGACCGCGAGAAAACGGCTTTCGTGACACCCGACGGTCTGTACGAATTTAAGGTGCTCCCGTTTGGACTTTGCTCCGCTCCGGCCACATTTAAACGCATGATGGACACTGTTTTAGCTGGTTTGAAGTGGCAGACGTGCCTTGTGTACCTGGACGACGTGGGCATCTTTTCGTCTAGCTTCGAACAACACTTGCAGCGATTGTGCATTGTCCTTCAAGCTCTTCAGTCTGCACAACTAACGATCAAGCCAGAGAAATGCCATTTCGCCTTAGAGAAGCTCCGTTTCTTAGGACATGTTGTCAGCGCACAAGGTGTTCTTCCAGACCCCGACAAGACTTCCGCCGTCTCCAGTTTCCCACGCCCAACCGACAAGAAGGCCTTCCAACGTTTTTTGGGCCTCTGCTCGTATTACCGCCGCTTTGTTAAAGATTTTTATCGCCTAGCTGAGCCATTGACTGCCTTGACTCGAGATGACACACCCTTCGTATGGGGAAGTGCCCAAGACGCAGCCTTCGAGGAACTCCGCTGCCGCCTTCAAAGTCCACCAATACTAGCTCATTTTGACGAGAATGCAGAGACTGATGTCCACACTGATGCCAGCAATGTCGGCCTCGGAGCGATCCTCGTACAGTGGCAGGACGGCGCAGAGCGAGTAATCGCCTACGCGAGCCGCACACTTTCTCGATCGGAACGAAACTATTCGACGACCGAAAAAGAGTGCCTTGCCGTCATCTGGGCTCTGAGTAAGTTTTGACCTTACATCTACGGCCGACCGTTTCGTGTTGTCAGCGATCATCACTCGCTATGCTGGCTGGCCAGCATTCAATACCTTTCTGGCCGGTTGGCCAGATGGAGCCTCCGTTTACAGGAGTACGACGTTACGGTCGTCTATAAATCGGGTCGGCAGCACCAGGACGCGGACTGTTTATCACGAGCGCCCGTGGAACCGGCTACGCAAGACATCCCCGAAGATTGCCCTGTTCTTTGTGCCATTAGCATCTCCCGTATGGCGCAGCTTCAACGAGCAGATTCTGAGTTGGCGCCACTCGTTAAGTATCTGGAGGGTTTGAATTCTCTTGTACCTCGTGTGTTTCGCCGTGGACTACAGACCTTCATTCTGCGGCGTGGAGTCCTCTACAAGCGCAACTTTGACAGCAACAAAGAGACGTTTCTGCTTGTTGTGCCATCCCAGTTACGCTCAGAAATCTTAAGCGCTTGTCATGATGAACCATCCGCCGGCCACTTGGGGGTTAGGCGCACACTGGCAAAGATTCGGCTTAAGTATTACTGGCCCAATTTACTCCCATCTGTGCGTAGATACGTAACAACATGCCGGGATTGCCAACGGCGCAAATCTCCTCCTCTGAAGCCAGCCGACTTTCTGCAGCCCATCATCATCATCATCATCATCATCATCATCATCATCATCATCATCTTTTTACTACACCCACTGCAGGGCAAAGGCCTCTCCCATGTCTTTCCAATTAACCCTATCCTTTGCCAGCTGCATCCACCCTTTGCCTGCAAACTTCTGAATCTCATCCGCCCACCTATCCTTCTGCCGCCCCCTGCTCCGCTTACTTTCTCTTGGAATCCACTCCGTTACTCTTAAGGACCAGCGGTTATCTTGCCTTCGCATTACATGCCCTGCCCAAGCCCATTTCTTTCTCTTGATTTCTACTAGGATGTCATTAACCCGTGTTTGTTCCCTCACCCACTCTGCCCGCTTCCGATCTCTTAACGTTACACCTATCATTTTTCTTTCCATGGCTCGCTGCGTTGTCCTTAACTTAAGCTGAACTCTTTTCGTTAGCCTCCACGTTTCTGCCCCGTAGGTGAGTACCGGTAAGATTATGCTGTTGTACACTTTCCTCTTGAGGGAAATTGGCAAACTGCCACTCATGATCTGCGAGAGTTTGCCGTATGCGCTCCACCCCATTCTTATCCTTCTAGTTATCTCCCTCTTATGATCCGGATCAGCTGTCACTACCTGCCCTAAGTAGACGTATTCCGTCACAATTTCTAGGCTCTCGCTGCCAATTGTGAACTGTTGTTCTCTTGCTAGGCTGTTGCTAGGTTGTTCTGCAGCCCATAGCACCACCAAAGACCCCTTTTCAGCAAATTGGCATAGACCTCCTCGGCCCTTTTCCGAAGTCGACCAGAGGAAACCGGTGGATTGCGGTCGCGACAGATTATTTGACCCGATACGCTGAGACCACGTCACTTGCAAACGGTACTGCTGCTGAAGTCGCCGACTTCTTCGTCCACAACATCGTCCTGCGTCATGGCGCTCCTGCAGCTATCATTACTGACCGTGGAGCTGCATTTACGGCCCGCTTCACTCAGGCTGTACTCAAGCTCAGGCACACCAGCCATAGACGTACAACAGCCTACCACCCGCAGACAAATGGCTTGGTAGAACGCCTCAACAGGACCTTGACCGACATGCTTTCCATGTATACTGATATCGAGCACAAGACATGGGACGAAATTCTCCCATACGCAACATTCGCGTATATTACCGCGCCGCAAGAAACAACGCAGTTCACTCCGTTCGAATTAGTCTTCGGTCGACAGGTTACCACCCCCCTCGATGCTATGCTACCCGTGGACCCCCCTGACAGTGAGAGTGAACTTGTTGTCGACGTCGCCACCTATGTTCAGCGCGCGGAAGAAGCACGGCAACTGGCCAGACACCGCATTCACCGTCAGCAGCAGATCGATGCTGACCGCTACAACCTTGGACGCCGCTACGTTACCTACCACCCAGGCGACTATGTGTGGGTTTGGACTCCCGTTCGTCGTCGCGGGCTGTCCAAAAAGTTACTGCGCCGCTACTTCGGCCCTTACCTTGTTGTCCGCCGCCTCAGCGACGTAACGTACGAAGTTGCACCAGCCTCGCCAGCTCGTTCATCGCACAACGGCAAGCGCACCGACGTTGTGCATGTGGTGCGAATCAAGCCGTACTACGAGCGACCCCCCGAGTGACTTTCCGGCTGCATGTGGTCATATTCCGTGATGTCAGACTCGTGGTGTACCTCTTGAACACTTTTTCTCCCCGCTATTCGGTCTGACGGTAACACCGCATCGGGGCGATGCTCCTGAAGAGGGGGCAGTGACACGAGGATTGGAAGTAGAAGAAGAAAGAGATCGCAGCCTCTAGAAGTAGACGACGCTGAAGTGTAGGTCCGTTTTCTCTGGTGCCCTCGTTCAGCCGCTGCAGTTCCTTTTCAGTGCAACAACTGTTACAATATTACCGCACTTCTAGTAGGCATGTACCTTGAGAGGCCCTTAACAAAGGTGCCTCATCGATGAACGGTGTGCAGAACCGTGCCACGAGGTTTATAGGAAAACAATATTTGCCGGCAAGTAAGCATAAAAAAATGAAGGCTTGCATTAGAATAAACGCATAGGCAAAAGACAGAACGAAAAGCGGTAGAAACCGATATATGCTATTTGTAGGTGTTTAACATGTTTTATGTTTATCAGTGACCCTCACCTAATCTCGGAAGGCGGCACCAGAGAAGTAGAAAGAGGGGAATAATATATCTGTACAATGCATATTCTCTATCTTTCTAAAGCCAACATAACAGTAATTTGCTTTACCAGGTGATGAAGTAGACGGGATCCGCATCGCTGAAGGTGTAAATAATTTCTGACCAATAGATTTCGGATTGAAGGAAGCTCATGTAAATTTCTTGTGTAACTTTTTCTGAACTCCTAACTTATTCGTTTTAAAGTGACGTACTGAGGCTCTGTTTTGCAATTTGTTTGGCTTGATAGTTTGTCGATGGCGTTGTTTGTTTTTATTTTAGCTAGCCCATTCTCTTGCTACATTGCTCCGACGCTAGAAAAAATGCTTTCATTAAAAATATCTGACTCATGTACGCCAATCTACCATTGAAGTATCTGACTCGTTTGTCAGCCCGTTATTCAGCGTAGCCGGCAAGCTCCGGTCTTAATAAAATCTATCGTTGTATTGTACTAAATTTCGAATCTGTCGATTCCTTGGACTTATTTTTCAGCCAGTTCGCCTATTAATATTTTTTTTTCTGCTGCTGACTGATGAAGCATTGCAACGCGCTCGTTTTCAGAATTTTGAGTCATATTCCAGGCAGTGGACGTACATTCGTTGCGCAGTAGGTGCACTGACAGTAAATTGCATGTTCTGGAAGTATACAAATACAAAACTTCAGAAAGTTACCTTCGCAACCTGGTTGTGTCGCTCCGCCATTCGGGTAGAAGTCGACGTGACCAATAGGTTCTGCGATTCCAAGTTTATAATCGTAGATGCTGCCTGAGTGCGTGTGCAGAATGTCGACAAAACTAGCATCTGCGTATGATAGGGAAACGTTGGTACCTTCAAACAAAGGACCAGCGGGATCAAGGCCTAGAAATTGATGTATGAGATAGAAAGTGGTATGAGATTTTTTTCACATGGATAAGGTCACAATGCTGCATACAAGAATTGTGATCATTTTTAGCAGTTTCGAGCCAATTTAGAGGCGAGCGCCCAATGGCGCAACCATCTGATTTTCTTGAACCGGAGTTGATAACCGGGTCTTTTCAAAACACAACACAAAGAGCCCAGTTTTATAAAGCTAGTGCCTCAAAGACATTAAAAAGTAAACTAAGCAAAGAAATTTTATGAACAGTTCTTTTCATTGCGCTTTCAGGGCGGCTAAGGGACATAAGCCTCTAGTTATTTTTTATCTGTGAGCGCTTCAAAGCATCGAGAGCCGCCATTCATGCAATTAGGCTCATGCTGATTCTTAACACGCTGCTGCAAATGCAACAATGAAAGAAAAAATAAATGACAGGCGAAAACTCCTACATTACGCACATATCGAATCCTTCATATGCATTCGCAATGCATGACCCACCCCACATCGCACTTTACGCGCTGTGCGAGAAGGAATGCGATCTCAAGCAAATGAGAGAATTCCATCCCGATTAACCTTTAAGGGGGTACTAAAATGCAAGCTAAAATGATTATTCCGATGAGGCTACACCAGCAATCTCCAAACAGTGATTATTTCAAAGATGTGAGAAGTGGGCAGTCTTGTACGTTCATTTGTCGTAGTGGAACTATTATGCCTACATATAGTTAGGCACCAGAAAGAGAAGAGACCTCAAATTATTTACGATGGTAAACAAGATATGACTTTTCTGGAAACTCTAGCACGAAAGCTCCGCACCGGCTTATCTTAACAAGTGCGTACGCATACGCAAGTGTGTGCACATACGCGTACGAGGGTGGGCTTCGTTAAAATTCGTCGATGTACGGAACTATCTTTGGTCTTGAGAAAACGTAGCAGCACGAAAAAACGGGGAAGAAATAGACACGCATACGACAGGACGAATGCTGCAATTCCAACTGATTTTTATTGAGAAAACCTGTTTTCTCAATAAACATCAGTTGGAATTGCAGCATTCGACACATACGACAGGGCGAAAGCTGCAATTCCAACTGATTTTTACTGAGAAAACCATTTTTCTTAATAAACATCAGTTGGAATTGCAGCATTCGTCCTGTCGTATGCGTGTCTATTTCTTCCCCGTTTTTTCGTGCTGCTACGTTTCTTCAAGATGGATCAATACCAAGCGACCCAAACTTCGGTGCTGTTACACAGCATCTTCGGTCGCATTTAGATGGAGGCGAAATGCTGGAGGCCTGTGCAGTGTGCAATGTCAGTGCAAGTTGAAGAACCACAGGTGGTCAAAATATTCCGGAGCCCTCTATTACGGCGTCCCTTATAGCCTCAGTCGCTTTGGGACGTTAGACCCTCATAAAAAACAGCAAAATAGTAGTTTTCTGTTAGAAGAGTGACGGGACGGTGGCAACATTAACAAGTCAAGGGGATACTTCCCGATATCATTTGCGAGGTCACTTCTCGGCTTAGTACGTGCACCAAAGTGCCGACGTTCGGTAACCGGGGCGAAGTTCTTTCTGCGATCAAAGCCCAACCCAATGCACGCAGCCCTTGCCTTGCGCATGGTGCAACGTTTGTTATTATCTGTCGAAGATGAAAGCGCTGTAATCGCCGTGCAATTTGCAGGACGGAGAACGATGTCATGAGGTGTTTTTTTTCTTAAAAAGTGGCGCGGGCTTTGATTTCCGCTAAATAAAAATGTCGACGCTATGGGTAGCTGCTCGCAAGCACATGGATCGGACCGTTCTCATGGCAGTCGACAAATTTTCTGTTCACACCTGTGCGTTTTAGGACATATTCAAAGAGGCTAATTAATACCCGAATAAATTTACATGTAGGCCCGAAGAAAACAATTTTATCCGCTGCATTACATTCAATATATTGTCGCGTTTGAATACAAAGTCGCAATCAGTGTTCAAAAACTAATGTTCGAAGAAGGACTTTTTAGGACTAAAATGGGACCAGAAGCAGTAAAAATATTTGGCTTTTGCTAATTTTATGTAGCTAAATAAGAAATTTAGTTAGCATGTCGGAAAAACTTTCCAAAACTAATTTAAACAAGTTTTTGCTTGTTAGCCCCGCTTTGTAGCATTCAACGTTAACGAGTCCTTTCTTTCGCGTACTATCTCTCTAGGTCTCGCTAATAACCAGAACAACTATTCTGTTGCAGAAGAAGGGTGAGTTGGGCGAGTTGTATGTACTTCATTATGGCGGAAAATTCCGCGCTGAATTTTCAGCCAAAATCAACTGTTCTGGACTTCATAGCTTGAATGTTTTAAGTTTATTACGCGACAGCGTCTACAACTCGTTGCGTCGAAAAGCCGTCGGCGTAGTAGTAGTCGGCACCGCGTGTCGGAAGTAATCGGGGGCTGCGTAAAAAAAAATTGTACCATGATAATTTGTGGTTCTAGTGAATAATGATTGGTTTTTGGGGAAAGGAAATGGCGCAGTATCTGTCTCATATATCGTTGGACACCTGAACCGCGCCGCGGTTCTAGTGATTGATGATTGATTTGTGTGTGATAGACGTTGACGAGTTAATGAAATCATTGTAATAAATTGGTTACTTAAAGGAAAGAAGAAATGAAAAAGCTGGAAAAAGGAGGCTTCAAAGTTGTCAAAATGCTTTGAATGAAAAAGTCAGTCCTTGATTATGATATTAAGAAAATTTAGTGTATGATGTTGATCAAGAAGAAATCGAAAATTCGTTCCAAAGGTGTTTCCAACGGGCAAAGCGTCGCGCCGATGGAGCGATGGCGTTCCGTGGACTCCCTGGCAGCGCTGCAATACGCTGCAGCGTTCCACTCATAAAGGCGAAGCTTAAGCATGCTCCAGTTTTTTGTATATATTGCTAGTACTGTTTAATAAATATGTTTCTGCACTATTGTTTCTTTCGAAGAGTTTTATTTCAGATCTGACTCCGCATAAAAATTATTGCTCATGTATTTTAATATTGTCAGTTTCTCGAGTCTATAAATCAGTAACTACACTGATTTTGACATGCCCACAGTTCGAAATAGAATTCCAGACCGCTACTCTTTTTAGACGACAATATTACACAATAATAACAGAACAAAATATGGTAGGCAATAGACACTGAAAGTTATAGCTCGAAACTATACAATACTACACTACATTCCTGATATACAATTACAAACTACTAACGGTTTTTTATGATAGTTTTGAATAAAATTTCCGAATAATTTTTGTAACTCATAGCCAAAGTTAGCCATTTTTAGGATTTTCTGATAGGTGGAGAATGCAACCTGTAATTAAAAACAAACCGGTCTAGAGGTGCGTCCTCTGTCTGATGGTAGTGGAAAGGACCGTTTAATATGTTGGAAAAAATGCCAAAGTCATGTTCCTAATTTTCCGACCTAGATATTGTTTTAATCAAATTGTGGTCCTAAAGAGTGCTGTTCCAGAAAAGCAATGCTTTCTGATCAATATATCATTTTTCTTTTGCTTCTAAATATCACGCGACAAAAAATTATGTTCTTATATGGTCCAGAAGGAAAAATTTTCCTGTAATTATTGACAAATTATTCACGCTCAAAAAATTAATTTTCTTTCCCTGGGGTTCGAAACTTGTTAATCTGTGAAATCGCAAAAGCAACGTTTTCCTCTGTGTGGAGTTCGCTGACCTTTCCACGAACTCGTTGGTCTTGCGTTCACAAGGAAGGCCGCTCCAGTGGGGACCCGTCCCGTCCCGGCCTCCCCTGCTGGCGGCGGACGTCCTTATCTCCTCTGCGCGGTCATGGGCCCGTCTTAAGAAGCCTAACCATGTACAGGTGTCAACATGTGTGCGTTGTCAAGGGGTTACTGAGGCTTCGGGAATGCACGAAATACGGCTGAGTATTAGCCGAGTGACCGGAAACCCACTATTCCCGTAACGACTGTCTTCTTCTCTTTGGGTGTGTTCTGTAAACAACTTTAGTGATCGTCTCGTCGGCATATGTGTGTCGCGTGTGCGAAAGAGAAAACATATGTTAGGAAAGTGGTAACCACTGTGCCGTGGGCGCCGTGGGAGAGGGTGGTCGCGTTTGTGCTGTTTGTGTATTTGATTGCAACCTCTCCTTTCCCAAATGCGGCTGCGTTTTTATGGAGGAAAAACGCTAAGGCGCCCGTGTGCTGTGCGATGTCAGTGCACGTTAAAGATCCCCAGGTGGTCGAAATTATTCCGGAGCCCTCCACTACGGCACCTATTCTTCCTTCTTTCACTCCCTCCTTTATCCCTTCCCTTACGGCGCGGTTCAGGTGTCCAAAGATATATGAGACAGATACTGCGCCATTTCCTTTCCCCTCAAAAAACAATTATTATTATTATTATTATTATTATTCCCCAATCTGTGATTAGTTGGCGGAAACCTTATTTTCCTTTCCCTGACCACTGATTGGTGAGGTGTGTCGCTTGTAATCTTATTGGTGGCTGTCCCCGCTAAGGGCTGAGACAGAGGGTTTAAAAACAAGCGCGCTGGGTTGAACGAGGGCTGAATTCGTCTGATCAACGGTTTAGTCATGTTGTCGATAGTTTTCCCTTTGCTTGTTTCTTCTTGTTTGATTTATGTTGTAAACAAATAGTTAACCTTCTCCTTTCCTCGAGTAACGTGAATGTTTGCGAGTTAGAACCACCTTATCAAGAAACCCCGATCTCATCATCAACAAGGTGTTTCCTCTCATCACCACCTGAAGGGAGAAACTCAACTCTCTGCCTCTTTTTTTTTTCAAGATAACAACTGCGCTTCTTGCAAAATTTAAGTTCCATTCCTTTGTGTAGACCTTGCACATCAGATATAAGACAGCTATTTTGCAGTATGTGCATGTGCGTGAGAGTTATTCCAACTTAAGGTGAGAAATTTGCTCCGACAAGGCCACTGGAGCACGTATTCAAGCGTCATCAGCAAATATTGACATGCTGACAGGTCACTGCTAGTTCACCTGTTATCCGTCCTAGTTTATTCCCGGTAGCGGTGTGAAAGTGTCGACCGCAGAAACCGACAGCGTGTGCACCGAGGCTGAATCCTATGAGGTGGACACTCCCTGGTGATAGGTTCCCTTGGTGTGGTTTCTCCATTTCTAAGAGCAACTTAGAAAGGAGGACGCCTGGCATAGCACTGTTTGCAGCTGCTGCGGCGTAGTTTGGAAACTTAGCTCCGTTGATCCACTCAACCAGCAGCACGTTAGAATCAACCTGGAAGATGAAAACGTGCGGCACTTAAACAGGCTGATCATCGCATAATTTTACATTCCACTTACGTCAATGTTTTCTATATTTCAGACGCGCTTCTCTTGCTACACGAGCCCGTTCATTTTGCCCGTAGCTTCCTCGCTAATGGCTGCAAATTTTAAACTGTATGGATTTTCAAAGTTGAGGTGAAGCTTTATAAACGACCAGCGGGTCCCATTTATCAGCACATTTAAGCAATACAACCGAGATGTTGTTGGAATGCATAGAAAGTTTCTAAGTGCATGTCACATTTTACACGGCCTCAAAAACAGCGCTCTTTGCTACGATTCATATTACAACTTCACGTGTCATTTTTATTTCCAAGCACTGTGCTGGGTTTCATGCGGACGCATACATGCGAGAGGAATCAAACAGTCTCACACGATTGAAAAGGGCCTCCTTTAGCTCGTGCATCCAGGTCATATCATTATCCCTTGTGAAACCATGCGTTAAAGCAAATAGTGGCTTTCGAAGGTTCACTGTATGCGTACGGAAAAATTCCGCCCACGTCTTGTGGCTTACTTCTGTACCACTGCTTTTTGGGCCGTCGAAAAACGTAATCTTCGTCCCAACTTTGTCTGGTGATGCGGGACCGCCAACTTCTACGGCCATCCTGGTTGACTGATAAAAACAGCCTACATCTTCATGGCAAGGTGGATTTTTCTGTTTCTGGCGCACGTACTTCAGAACCTGTGAGGAGCAAGAAAGATGGATCAGAGGTTCAAGTCAACCCAGTTCCTACAGAATAAAGTAAGATCTTTGAAGCCGATCTCCTAAAGCTTCCAATTCGTAAGCTTGAATCGCGTGATCAGACCATATAATTGCGAATTCAGTAGCCGACAACGAAGCCCTGTAGCAAGCGGAAAAGGTTTTTGATCTAAGCCTCAATTTTACTTTTTCATTCTACCCATGTACATTCGGGCGCACAATCTCCCTCCACAACTATGAAGTCGGAACGGAGACTAGTCTGCAACGACACGGTCCAAATACGCCACAATAGATTTCGCTTACGAAAATATCAGAGAATGCCGTTGATTTGATGTGCAGCTCGAAGCAATCCTAAAGTGTCTGGGTGGCTTGAACTGACGCCCCCATGTTGTTCGGCCAATGTCGCTGTGAGTCTGCGCGCGTAATTCATCCTTACCTACTCAAACGTGTGCTGTCGAAGCTACGGGTGGCTCGACATCAAGGCGCCACAGGCGTCACTAGCAATCTATTCTCACATTGTGCATGGGGGTGAATCCTGCGGTTGCAGCGATAAGTGTTTTGAAATTTCGCCATAGTAACCTATTGGAGGCAAAAGCGTCCTCGATCTGCCGAATTTTTCATGACGAAAAGAAAGGCGCAGTAACTGTCATACATATCTCGGTGGACATCCGGACCGCGCCGTAAGAGAAGGATAAAGGAGGGAGTGAAAGAACAAACAGAAATGGGTGCAGGTTAACTTGAGAATAATTTCACTTATATCATCGGATTCTCTCCCATCGGAGAGAATACGCGTCCGCATAGAGGCTATGAGAGGCAGAAAGGAGAGAGCTCTGTGGCTCTTCCTGGAGGCTTGCACTTGGATAGAATGAAGGGGGTCAGATGGCCAGAGGCTTAAAAAAAACAACAAAGTTTAGGCGGTTGCTGACCCGCCGCGCTGGCTCTGTGGTTACCGCGCTCGGCTACTGATCCGGAGTTCCCGGGTTCGAACCAGACCGTGGCGGCTGCGTTTTTATGGAGGCAAAACGCTAAGGCACCCGTGTGGTGTGCGATGTGAGTGCACGTTAAAGATCCCCAGGTGGTCGAAATTGTTCCGGAGCCGTCCACTAAGGCACCTCTTCCTTTCTTCTTTCACTCTCTCCTTTATCCCTTCCATTGCGGCGCGGTTCAGTGTGCGCCGTTATATAAGACAGGTACTGCGTCATTTCCTTTCCCCAAAAACCAATTATTATTATTATTATTATTATTATTATTATTATTAGGCGTTTGCTGAAAGTTGTTTTTTGAGGAAGGAAAACGGCGCAGTAACTGTCTCACATACCACGGTGGATACCCGAACCACGCCGTAAAAAGGGAGGGAAAGAAGAAAGACAGAATGAGGTGCCGTAGTGGAGGGCTCCGGAATAATTTCGACTACCTGAGGATCTTCAACGTGCATTGACCTTGCGCAGGGCAAAGGCGCCTTTTAGCCGAGCGTTCTAACCACTAATCGACCGCGGTGGGTCAACTTCAGAATAACTTCACTTACATCGACGAATTCTCTCCCGTCGGAGAGAATACACGTCCGCATAGAGGCTATGAACGGCAGAAAGGAAAGACGATGTAGGAGTAACACTGTTGCCGGATACCTGTACCGTGCAATAAAGGACAAATGCTAAAGTGGCTAACATGTCGTAAAGATAGGGATTAAGGAAGCGGGTGAGAAGGCCACAGGCTTAAAGAAATGACGTTTGGGCGGCGGCTGAAAATTGGTTTTTGAAGAAAGGAAATGGCGCAGTAACTGTCTCACATACGACGGTGGACACCTGAACCACGCCGTAAAAAGGAAATGAAAGAAGAAAGGCAGAAGGGGGTGCCGTAGTGGAGGGCTCGGGAATAAATTCGACAACCCGGGGATCTTTAACGTTCGCTGACATCGCACGGCACACGGGGGCCTTTTGCGTTCCGCCTACATCGAAACGCGGCCGCCGCGGTTTGTTTCGAACCCGGGTACTCCGGCTCATTAGCTGTGCTCCCTAACCACTGAGCCAACGCGGCGGGTAAATCGGTTGCTGCATTTAGCGATTTGCGGAACTAGGGTAAACTTTGCCGATCTTCTCATTGAAATTGATAGAGTTATAATTCGACGTTTGTTTTCCACATGAAAACAGTACACAAACAAAGGAAAAAACTGTGCTTAAAAAAATGCTTGTACCTTAATCCCTTAATGCTTGCTAATACTGCGTACCCTTACGTATACTATCGGCACCAGGACCGTTCCGCTGAATGAGGCTCCCACATTTACTCACAATGCTTGGCGTGCAGCTTTGATAATCAAGACGAGAATAGCCAAAACGAGGTTCGCCATTGCCGACGCTTCTCACGCTGAAGAGCACACCGAATCTCTGCTCGTGTGCTGACTGCGGCTGAACCGACAGTCCTGTGTCTGCCATGGCAAAGGAGCTGCTTGACCCACACGACCTCCGCCCTTAGTAGGAAAAATAATAAAGAGACCACCGGCGTGCCAAAAGTGCACCGCCAAGTCGCGTGATCCTCCTGCAACGCAATTGCGAGCACAGAAACTCTACACGCAAACGCAAACCATCCGCTTCGTGATCCCTCAGGCAACGCTGTCTACATTGGCTTGAAAAAAGAGCCCTTTATCAGAGAAGATTAATAGCTCTGGTCTCAATTAGTGCCCTCCTGACCGACTCTGACGAAAGCACACAGCTCATGCTGGCAATGAGGGCCAAGGCGGAGCCGGAGGCCAACGGGACCGTAGACTATGAAAGACCGACCACCGAATCTCTAACTCTCTCTTCCCTACCTCCTATGACATAATTGTTTCTTAAACGTTTTACTACTACAACTACCGGGAAAGGAACCATTAGCAGCCTAGCCCTCTGCAATGTTTTTCATAGCCTCAAAGGAACGAAATGGCCACAGATGCCTCAGTACACATCGTGAGACGACTGGCCTAGTCGTTAGTTGAGACCTCTCTGCTCGCGCTTCGCGCAAACTTCGTTGTATTTGGGGGCGGCACGCACTGAAAAATGGCTGTGGGGACGGTTTATTGATGGCCTCTCGCTTTTCTCCCTTCAAAAGGTTTTAGCTGTAAAATGTTAATCTCCTGCAATAAAGGTACACGCGCACCATTAGCCTCGTTCCTGAGGAAGTGAGCATGGTCAAAATTTTGCCATTCCAGAACAAACTCAAGACGAAACGTCAACGCATGAGTCTTAAACCGTGCACTATGGAACATGAATCTAAGAAAATTGAAGCGTTCCAGTTATACATCAGTTAAACGACTCTAGAAAATGCATAATACAAAGGATCAAGCAGGCTCTACAGAAGAGAGGTAGCTTAGAAATGGCGAAGAGGAAATTAGGCATGCAAAAACCAGAAGTGAGCCGTTAGAGACAAATAGAGGAATGTCATCGGTATTATTGAGAAGATACTTTAAGGGTGAAGAGTATATAACGATCACTAACGTGCTGTGCAGCAATCTCGCAAGGGAATAACATTTTAGCATAGGCAGCGAATTATTGCAAATGGTAACGGAACACATCTACCCAGGACAGATATTGAAAGTAGATCTGAAGTGAGAGAGTAAAATAGGTAAAAGGAAAAAAAATATGCAGTGAATTTGGCACATACTCTCCCGTCATGAATATCAGATAACCAGTAACCCGATTAAATAAAGTATTGCGACCTGCAACAAACCGGTATTAACCCCGCTGGGGTAAAAACGTGGTCTACTGAAAGAGTGGGCCTTATATTCAGGAGAGCGCAGCAAGCTGTGAAAAGAAAATTAATAGGTAACGTTCAGAAGCAAGAAGTGTTCGCAAGGAGTTAAAAAAGCAAACGCGAGTTACTGATATCGCAGTCGAAGTCAAGAAATGGTCATGAACACGGAGTGTACTGCGAGTGGAAACCGATGGTCCTCAAGACAGGAGTCGATTTCAAGAGAAGGCAAAATTAGCAGGGAGTGGTAGGGTTCCTGTTGGCGTATATGAGATATGAACTCTGCGGGGGTAAGGTCATCCTAGCAGGCACAGCAGGGGGTTAACTGGAGGAATATGGGAACGGCTTCAAGCTGAATTTCTATATCTATGCTGTTGTTGATGGTGTCCATAGACCGTTCAAGATAGTTGTGCGCTACTGAGAAATGAAAAAGGTTTGCAGTTACCTGCTGAAAAATGGCTAATTTGGCTTTCTTCTTAAGTTCCGACAACCACGATTTTATGCCTCTCTTAGTCCGGTGAGGGTGGCCCTCCGAAGGTGTTGCTTCGTTTTTGACTTCAGCCAATTCTTTGCACAAGGCATCGAGTTCCTCTTCCGAAAGAGGTTGCATTTGCTGAAAAGATAAATGTATTCGGAAATGTTATACTTGAAGTTGTGACTGCTAGAGTTGAAGCGTGGCTACACCATTGCTGAGAAAATGCATCTTCATTGCGGTAACCCTTTATTTTGTACATAATTACGCCTGAGAGAATATATAGGCCACTGCTTTATGGATTCTTAAGAATTGTAGCCAGTGCATGACTCAGAGTAACGATATTTAACATCTTGTTTGGCAAAACACAGTAGCGGAAAATGATTGCGACATGTTCACGATGACAAATGCCAGATAAAATACCTTACTAAAGTTACTGCCTTAAGTATTGTTTGAAAAAATACATTGGAAGAGTTCTAGAGAGTTATCTTTAGTAACCAATAGTCAGAACTCAAGACCTGTAGGCGCTGACCGCTATGCAACGATTAGGAAACTGAACTGACGAAAGAACATTGCACTGTCCTTCAATGCTGTCGTAAGGTAAATGTGTTTGTACGAAAAGAGACTACATAGATAAGCTAATTAAATCAGCGACCAAACTAGAAAGAAGTAACATAAATCTTATGAAAACCGGTTGCATATGATTCTTATGGAAGCAAACATTGGTGCTTTTCAAGTGAAACTCGCTTTATTTCAGTTCATAAGTGAATTCCATGCCAACCATAATGTCACCCGCTGACAAAAAAGTGACTATCGGTGCTCTTGAAGACGACGACGATGAGTGAGAGCGTGAGCATTCGCAAAGCCTCAGGTCGTACAGTACCTCTCTGCGCTGCACAATTGTTTTGGGGGACCGCCCCGTAAAAATAATATTGAAAGGCTCCCTCTTAAAGAAAATTTTCCACTGCTTACACCCATGCATAGCATAATACTAAATGTCTAATTATTGTAATAAACCTGCGGGACAATTCACTTGACAAAAACTTTCCTAATGCCCAATAACGCTTTTCCCTAAGGTGCTCTTGCATAAGAACAATTTTATAAGGAACGGGAGGCAAGACATGGGAGACTTTTTTCTTGCTGAGTGCTGCATTCTATTCAATCTCTTAGACCAAAGCTTTAGCAGTGGCTTCTACTCTCTTTGCCTGTGCTTTAGTCTTTAACTAAAAAATATCGGCTCTTTAAGCGTCCACATTTCCTGTCCCCCCAAAAGGGTGCTACTATGGACCTGCGGAATGAAGATGCTTCCATGCTTTCATGTTTTCATGCTTTTCCGGCGTCCATGAACGGTATCTATTAGTGCTATTATATTCCGACAGCATTTCTCTACTGTGCCAGATGGTGGCAGCAACCGCTTATTTGATGAGCCCGTCACAAGTATATACCATGTTAAAATCTTTCGCTGTTTTCTCTTTCTACCAGTGAGGGGCGCTAAACGATGCCTCATTTAGAATCTCATCTGGGATATTTTGCTCCTCAAAGCCGCCCTTCACCACCTGTAGGGTCATTTTCTTATTCAAACATCGCACTTTTAAATTTGTACGGTTTATGGTTTATGGGGGTTTAACGTCCCAAAGCGACTCAGGCTATGAGGGACGCCGTAGTGAAGGACTCCGGAAATTTCGACCACCTGGGGTTCTTTAACGTGCACTGACATCGCACAGTACATGGGCCTCTAGAATTTCACCTCCATCGAAATTCGACCGCCGCGGCCGGGATCGAACCCGCGTCTTTCGGGCCGGCAGCCGAGCGCCGTAACCACTCAGCCACCGCGGCGGCTTGGAGCAGCTTAGTGCGAATGCTCTGGTATGCTCTTTTAGAATTAAAAGGCCCGGAAGAACACTATGATGTAGCGCATAATAGGCTCAGCTAAATTACTGATATAACGGGTGAAGATAAAAAATTGAAAATGTTTAAATTGAACTAGTGTTATTAAACCAAAAGCTTAGAAATGCGAACGAAACAAGGGTTGGGACTCATTTTGGCTACAGCTGGCGCCCCTGCTTCACGATGACAATCCCGAAACAAGTGGGTGATGCTGAATTATGCAAAGGAATAAAGTTCTCACCGAAGTTGTATAATATTATTTTAGTTCAGTAAGAGACAAAATTACCGATTTTGTTCTAAATGCAAAATCGTACAACGTCTTGCGTGGCTAGGAAAAACCATTGCGTAGCACATGATGAATTCTTGAAGCCATGCGCGATAAAGGAAACTCAGTGGAACTGTTATTATATTTCACATGAATGTTTGTTCTATCAGGGTAGCAAGAATCGAGTGGCTTTGACTGTCTTGATCAACAAGAGATAGTACTTCGTTCGCCTACCAAGTCCAATGTTACAGTTTGAATTCCGAACACGGCGAGCGTGTTTCCATTAGGGTAAATGACAAAACGCCTTAAAGCTAATGATTCAGTTCATGTTGAGGAACTCCGGATGGCTGAAATTAACTGGGGGCTCTCCACTACAGCATTCCTGATTTATTTGGGACGAAGTATCTGTTACAGTTTGAAAACCACATTTGTGCAGTGTTACCTTGATGAGTTCAATCGCAGTTATAGTATCATCCACAAGTTCTTCACTCCAATCTTCCCAGGGATACGCATCTGGGTTACATTCATCAGAAGATCCCACCAGCTCTGCCCTCACTTCAGATATGTTCTCGACACCGCCCTCAGCGTGAACTTGGGATGCATTGCTCAGCAACCCTGTAAACAGATCAGAGGGGAATAAGCGGTGTTAGCTGATGATGGTGATAGGTTTTTATAGAGCAAGGGCATCTAAGGCCAAAGAGCGCCAAACACGAGGTGTTAGCTACCGGTGATAACTACCGGGCATGTTTTGTGCCCTGTCTGTATCTCACAATTCCTGCGTAAGCTGATCGCTAATGAATATCAAAGATGCTCAAAGGTTCAAACATTATCGCAACCAGTCCCTGCTGCAAACTCCCTGAAACGACATTGCCTCACAGGGCTAACTGTAGTTCACTCAGTCACATCCACTTATCTAAAGATACCACGAAGCTCGTGTTGCCACCCACCTCTCGTCCTTACCTCCACCATATGCCCTGAAGATACCACGAAGCTCGTGTTGCCACCCACCTCTCCTCCCTACCTCCACATTATACCGTGAAGATACCACGGATCTCGTGTTGCCACCCACCTCTCCTCCCTACCTCCACCTTATACCCTGAAGATACCACGAAGCTCGTGTTCCCACTCACCTCTCCTGCCTACCTCCACCTTATAACCTGAAGACACCACGAAGCTCGTGTTCCCACCCACGTCTCGTTCCTACCTCCACCTTATACCCTGAAGATGCCACGAAGCTCGTGTTGCCACCTATCACTTCTTTCTACCTCCGCTTTATACCCTGAAGATACCACGAAGCTTGTGTTACCACCCACCTCT
>JARKHS020017664.1:52500-118514 GCA_030143305.2 Amblyomma americanum | reverse complement strand
ATTCGTGCCGGCCGCGGTTGGCTGGCAAGCGCCTCGTAAAGGGAATTATTTTCTAATGAACAGAAGCGGCGAAAGCACATTTGGTACGCATTCACGAGCGAAAACATTGTCATGCAGTTTCGGATGAAAACAGGCAAGCGGCAGGCAATGGCCGGTTCGTCGCTGAAGCGTGCCTTTTTTTTTTACGCCGAGCAAAACGAATAGTGCGGAAATAACATCTCACAAATACAAATGTTGTACTACACTTAGCTGGCTAAACGCAAAAGCGGTAAATCGCAACAAAAACAGCGCTGAACCAACATGCGACACTTACACTACACATACATGAGGAGTTCGTCGGTTGCCACTTGTCACGATTGATCCAGACCAGCCACAGAAGTTTCCTTTTTGGGTCTCTTGGAAAATGGAACATCCCCCAACCATTGCTCGCATGGTTGGAGCACTGAGGAACACAAGATCCAGGCACTGCACGGCGATGAAAGGCGCGCGAACGCAGGCACGCAGCGGTGACGCCCGCACGAAAGCACAGCGGCGAGGTCGACGCGGTGAACTCAATGGCGGAGGGAGCGGGCGAAAACAGGTTTATGCGGCGTCGAGTGGTTCAAAGGGTGACCTCACCCTAAGTGGGGGCGCGCGCATCGAGGCACCCTAGCCATCTGTGGCGGCGCCGCCACCCCGTGGCTGCGCCGCCACGCTGTAACGTGGTTGGTCACGTGGTGCGAAGCAGCTGCCGGCAGCGCGGCGCCGTGGCTGATCACGTGGTTCGCCATCTGGTTGGTCACGTGACGAGCCACGTAATGCGGTACAGCTGCTGCTGCCGGCGGCGCTGCGCGCCGGCGAAACCGAGCTGCCACATCTGTGCGCATGCGCCGGGTCAAGTGGGACGAAGATGAAGGAACGCCCAGCGAAACGGAGCGGCGAAAGACTAACTTTGCAATTCAACTGAGCAAGTACCACTCGGCCAGCTGTAGCTATCGCGTCCCTCCAGGTTTAACCAAAGCTAAACCACCGCCAATTTTTTCACGTTTCCAACGACCACGTGCTATTACTGCCGCCTGCCAGCTTGTTTGTAAGGATGAAGAGTGACAGCCCATACTTATCCAACAGCATCTCATAAGTACTCCTAAGCCACTAAGTCTCAGTCGCTTGGCGGGTCCTTGCCCTTCACAACAAGTGAATTCTGCTTCTAGACACAACCTTCAGCCGCAAATACGGTCATTTGTCAAAAGATATCATCATTATTGCCTAACTACATCTACTGCAGTGCAAAAGCCTCCCCATGTCTCTCCATTTCACTGGGTTGCGCCATTAAAATCAATATAACTATAACTAACCATTTCACTGGGACCTTTGCCAGCTGCGGCCACCGTATCCCCGTAAACTTCTTAATCTCATCTCCCCGCCTACCTTTCTGCCACCCACAGCTACGCTTCCCTTCTCTTGAAATCCACTCCGTTACCCTTAAAGTCCATCGGTTATCTTGCCCTGGCATTACATGCCCTGCCCAATCAATTTCTTCATCTTGATTTCGACTAGGATATCATTAACCCGCGTTTGTTCCCTTACTCGCTCTGCCCGCTTCCGGTCGCATAAGGGTACGCCTCCCACTCTTTTCTAACGCTCTGTGTGTTGTCCTTAACATATGCTGAACCGTTTTTGTTAGCCTCCATGATTCTGCCACATACGTGAGCACCGGTAAGATTCAGCTGTAGTATATAGTTTTCTCTTGAGAGATATTGCTAAACTGTCACTCATAATCTGAGAGAACCCGCCATATGAGCTCCACGCCATTGTTATGTAGCTATTTCCCTCTCATGATCCGGATCAGCTGTCACTACCTGCCCTAAGTAGACATATTCTTTTACCACTTCCAGCAGCTCACTGCCAATTGTAAACTGCTAATCCCTTGCTAGACCGTTGAACATTACTTTTGTTTTCTGCGTGTTAATTTCTACACCCACTGTCCTGCTCTGCCTGTCAAACTCATTCACCATGATTACCAGTTCACCTCGGGAGTGACTCAGCAAGGCAATGTAATCAGCGAATCCGCGATTACTTAGGTATTGTCTGTTAACATTCATCTCCAATGCTTACCAAGCCAGGCATCGGAATGGCTCCAGTAAACCGGCGGTGAAAAGCATTAGCGAGATCGTGTCTCCCTGCCTGACGGCATTCGTTATTGGAATTTTATTGCTGATTTTATTGATGACTGTGTTAGCTGAGCAGCAGTTTTAGATATCTTGCAGTATTCTCACATAAGGCTGTTCTGCACATGGGATCCGAAAAAAAGACAGACTGTACGATATCGTGGTGTAAAGTCAAACATTTCTAGTCATTTTCAAAGCTTCAAGGAGTGCTCGGCTTTCCTTATATGCCATAAATGCAGCTACAATGTCATTGCAAATGCTATCAAAATGGGGCGTACTTCATTACGCAAACTAGTTTGCTTTTCCGACCCAAAGAACACGTGTAGCACACTGATCGCAGTGCCTGTGAAAGCTGCTGCCTAAAGGAATGCGCATCAAGGTGGTTATTTTGTGCGTTTCCAGAAGTGAATCGATAAGAAATTGGCGGTGGTTCAGCTGTGGTTAAACCTGGAGTGACGCGATAGCTACAGCTGGCCGAGTGGAACTTGGTCACGTGACCAACCACGTGATCAGCCACGGCGCCGCGCCGCCGGCAGCTTCTCCGCATCACGTGACAGCGTGGCGGCGCCGCCACGCTGAATGCTCGGAATGCTACCGTAATGTAGCTATCGCTACAAAATGGTCCTATCCTATGCATAGTGAAGCCAGCCGACAGCGGTTGCCGGGGTAAGTAAAATCTGCAGCACTGACATCGCACAGCACACGGGCGCCTTAGCGTTTTGCCTCCATCAAAACGCCGCCGCTGCGGTCGGGTGTCGAACCCGGCAGCTCTTGCGCTCCTCTACTGATCCGTAGTTGCCGGGATCGAATCCTACCGCGACGGCCGCGTCTCGGTGGAGGAGAAACGCAAAAGGCGAACGTGTTGCTGTGCGATGTCAGAACACGTTAAAGGTTTTCAGGTGGTAAAAATAATTCCGGAGCCCTCCACTACGGCACCTCTTTCATAGGGGTGTCCACCGAGATATGTGCCACAGTAACTGCGTCATTCCTGAGGAATCCGCACCATACACAGCGGTGGCTGGGCCAAGACAACGTTTTATTGGTTTAATGCGTGTTGATATAAGCGTTGTTCGAAACAGTTAGAGAAAGAGTGTGAGGAGGAAGACAGATGTGATAACTGTTGCCGTAATCTGGCGTGACATCATTCCGAAGTAGCCTCTCGTTCACCCTACGGTACATAGCGGTCTGGGGGTTTTCGTGTCCGGCCCGACCGGCGCAGTGCTGGCGTCGGGGTGTTCGGGACAGCCTCGCTTATTCCTGCCCCCTGCCCCGATGTCCCCACTACTTGGGGGCTGGCATTTCCATCTTCGCGCTCAGGATCACAGGCTCCGTCGTCCATGTCATGCTGCCCACTCGTGGCTTGATCTCGTCGGTGTGTCGACGAATGTTCTCCCCCTTTGGACCATCGCCGTTCACCACGTGAGTGCCGTCCGATGACGTGATTCGGGCTGGGATCCATGGCTCCCCTCGCCCGAACTTCTTTACCCAGACAGGTTCCCCGGCCGCAACAGACCATGAACGTGACGGTCAACTGAAGACTGCGGAGCGACAGGCCCCGGTTGTGCCACTGGGTTGTCCAGTCTGGAGTGGAGCTCATAGCCCATACGGAGTTTCGCTGGGGTACTGCCCCCGGGATGCGGCGTCCTTCGGTATACCTGTGGAGAATCCTTGCCAAGCGTGCTTTCAAAGATCCTTGGAAGTTTTTCTTCAAAAACTCTTTTACAACTCGCACGGCGCGTTACATGAGCCCGTTGACTGCAGATGATACGGTGCTGCCCGAAGGTGTGTTATGTTATTCAGCTTAATAAAAGTCACGAAATTCAGCACTTGTAAATCGCAAGCCATTATCAGAAACGAGCGTCCGGGGCAATCCGAACAAGGTGCACACAATTTCTATGGTGGCATGGGCTTTGGTGCTTTTCAGGGGTACTTCTTCGATCTATTTACTATGTGAATCCACAACGACCAGTAGCATGTGTGGATCGTTCGACCCCGCAAAGTCAATATGCAGCCTCGATCAACGCTCTCCCGTTTCTGGTCATGCGATCGGGTATTTCTTGGGTGGCATAGGCGCTGCTTGTACGCAACTTGAACCTGACTTAACCATGACCCTAATCTCGTTATCAATTCCCGCTCTTGCGCTGTTAGGCACCATTACGCGATGACCTCACTATTGAAGCCCATGACCCCACATTATCTCAGTCTTCCGGTTGAAGTATGGTCGCAAATGCAGGTCCTTAGGCCCCAAATTTCTTGGCCATCCTTCCCGCACCCATTTTAGCAACCTTTCTTAGTCGTCATCGTGCGAGGTGAGAGCGGCCAGTGTCTTCGCAGACAAAACATCGTCATTGTGGTTTTCCGAAATGAACACATGCTCGCCATCCACGGTTTCTTCTAGGGTCTCCGGCTGAGACGTTGCGGATGTCTGGAGTCGGCTGAGGGCATCTGCTGGAGCGTTGTCCTTTCCCGGCTGGTGTTTGATGAAGTAGTCGTATGCACTCAGCAGCAATGCCAATCCCTGAAATCGGCCGCGGCCATCACTGGTACAGCCCGATCTGGATGACAAAGTCCCACAAGTCAACAGTGTGAATGGCTTACCGAGTAGGTGCTGTCAGAATTTCGAGACCCCACAAAGTAGAGCCAGAGCTTCACACTCCAGCTGTGTATAATTTCGCTCGGTTTCCGTCAGTACCCGAGAAAGAAAGCCTATGGGTCGACGCACCCAGTCCCCGACACTGTGAAAAGGAACTGCACCGATCCCACCCGGGGAGGCGTCGCATACTAGGACAAGAGGTTTGAGTGGGTCAAAGTGCGCCAGGAAATCAGCGGACTTAAAGAGGTCCTTCACATTGCTTAACGCCCGTTGTTGACTGGGGCCCCACTCCCACTTAGCTTCCTTGCGGAGCAGTTGATACAGTGGGGCCATGGCTGTAGAAGCATTGGGAGGAAACTTGTAGTAGTATGTTACCATGCCCCGATACGACCTTATCTCTGCGATGTTCCGCGGCGCCTGCATCAGAAGAACGGCCTACACGTTTTCCGACTTTGGTTGCCGTCCCTGAGAACTAATTCGATGTCCCAGGAAATCCACCTGTGCTCGCCGGAACTTGCACTTGTCCTCATTCAACGCACGCCGTTTTCCCGAAACCGCTGCAACACTTCGTGCAGTATGGTGCAGTTATTGTGTTTCTCGGCGATGATGACGTCGTCTAAGCAGACCTGAACCCCAGGATGTCCTTGCAAGATGGTCTCTATGCGGCGTTGGAACACTCCCGGAGCAGAAGCCACTCCAAATGGCAGGCAAGTGGAGCCAAACTGTCCCTTATGCGTGTTTATGACCGTAAGGAGCATGGCTTCCTCGTCTAACGGTAGCTGATTGTAAGCCTCTTGCAAATCTATCGTGGTGAAAACCTGGCCATCGTTCAACGTTGCCAGGATATCTTCCACCCGGGGCAACGGTTATTGCTCAGTGTGACAAGCTTTGTTTACCGTGAGTTTAAAATCACCGCAGAGGCGAATTAGGCCGTTGCGCTTTACTACCCGCTCCATCGGCGCGGCCCACTTAGAATGAGGCATAGGGACAATAATGCCTGCGGCCAAACGGCGCTCAAGTTCAGCGTCTACCCTTGGAGGAAAGGCTTGCTGAACTTCGCGTGCTTTCCAGAATTTCGGTACCACTTTTTCCCGCATCTCAGTTTACCGGCGCACCCCTGATGAGACCTAGGCCTGGCGCGAACACGTCAGCGAATTTTGTTACCAAACGGTGCACGTTAACATTGTCCGTCCCGACAAAAGGCCTGCGCTCACCTGTCGTGTCCACGCTCATCACTGGCGCTTCCAGCATGTTGAACACCTGGATCAGGTCGCGTCCACACAGGTTGGGGCCGGAGCAACCGAGGACTGTCAGGATCAGTCCATCGACCGGTTTCCGCACGAAACCTTGAGCTTGAGTTCTCCCCGAACGGCAAGCCTTCCCAGGAAGCAAGTCAGTTTCAATGGAGAATCACGCAGCTTGGGCCACACTGTCTTGTTTTCCTCATAGGTGGGCCATGTGATGACCGACACTGGTGACCTTGTATCGACCTGCATGTCCACTGGAACACCTCCACAATTCAATGTGCGTACAATGGGTTCCGTGATGCCGGCGTGGCTGACGTGACTCTCCACTGCTTCCAACGCAAATATAACATCCGTGCCCACAGATGTGCGGTCCTCCCGAGACGATAGGGTATTTACCAGACGCGACAGCCCTGGTGGCCCTTCGATGAACTCTCTCTCTCGACGGAAACAGGCTCGGGCGATACGGCCCCCCTGTTGGCACTTGAAGCATGGTGCCGAAAGGAACCGGCAATCCTCTGATCCATGCCCTTTCGCTCCGCAGCGGGTGCGCGAAATAATCCGTCGCCGGTTTCTTTTGCGATATGACTGTCCTGCCATCGCATGTACGCTTTTTTCAGCGGCGTGGCTTCTTATCTGCTGCGCGCTCACTTCTGCTATTTCGGCTGATAGCACGATTTTCTGCTGTACCCCTCGTCAGCTGCGGCTTCGCAAGCACCTGTCGACACAATCCTGCGCTTTGCAGCTCACAAAAGATGCGATCTCGCAGCATTCAATCTAACGTTGCGCCAAAATTGCATGTGTCCGCTATTTGACGAATGGCAACTATGAAATTTTTGACAGGTTCGCCTGGCAGCTAGTCACGTGTAAAGAACTTGTAAGACAGTGCCATTTCGTTTAGTTGCGGCGAAAAGTGCTGCTGCAACAAAGCTACCACTTGGGTGTGAGAAAGTTCGTTCACCTTGTCTGGCGTGCATCGACCACCAACAGGGCCCGCTTCTTGTCGTCCGTGACGCCTTTGCTTTCAAACAATGCCTCCAGTCGAACTTGGCAAGCTGGCCACTTTTCGCTCGTCTGCTCAAACTGCGGAGGGCTGGCATATCCTTCTATGGTGGCGAAGGCTGGCGTACTAAGAGGTCGGCCCGTTGTCATCCCATTCTCGTTGCCACTGAAGAAACCGCACCATACACAGCGGTGGCTAGGCCGAGACAACGTTAATTGCTTCTATGCGTGTTAATAGAGGCATTGTGCTTAACGGTTAGAGAAGGAGAGTGAGGAGGAAGACAGCGGTGATAACTGTTGCCGTAAACTGGCATGACGTCATTCCGACGTAGCATTTTTCTTTCCTCAAAAAGCAATTTTCATTTTTAGATGGCACTTCCGACCGCCATTTTGCCACGAATGTTGTTACCATATCTGGTGAACATTCTTGAACAACACTGCAGCTTTGGAACACAAAGAAATTTACTTAACTTTTTATTAAGTCGCAAATTCGTGCCAGAGCTAGCAAGAACGCTGTCAGTTTTCATGCGTTAGCATTACCACAATTACAGCCTCACAACCTCGCCAGTGAGTGTTTTCTGATGGCACAACCCATAAGAAGGCCCCTGCCCGCTAGACGCTGACTTTTTTGCTCCGCCCATCTTTACTGTCCTTTACTTTCCACCCGCCTCGAAAGAACCTGCTTTCGCCAGCAAGAACCTCTGCTCATCAACACCAACCTTCACCATCCTCATCACGGCTCGCACACACTTTTGCTTTCCACCCACTAGCAGAAGCCCCAAGAAGCCTGCGCCCACCAGTAACCCACCTACCTACACCATACCGAAGTTTCACTTTCACCCACAATTAGTCACCCACTTTCATCATTCAAAAGGCCTTACTGAACACCCGTCCACTCAGAGCTCTTTAATGCTACCAGTTGCGAAACACCGCTTCAGAAAATGGCTAATTTTAATAACTACTTACCGGGTGCTTACCGGGTGCTTACCGGGTGCCGGGGGAAGCGGCAAATCAAAGCTTTTACCATCTAGCGCCGTTATCTCCTGAAAATTTCTTTTTTTCTGCTTTATTTTTTATTTACCTCTCGGACTGTTATATCTGTAGATGTTTCTTAATGGATGTTTCAGTTTTGTTCGCAGGCGGATGTGTTTACCAGCAATCATGGGTTTTGCAACTTGAACAAAGTTTGCATTATTCACCGTGAGCGGATCCGCAAACACCCTAATTTTGGGCCCCTCAAACCACCCTTTTTTGATACATGCACCCTATCCAAGATTCGCAATTGGCAATATCAAAGAGCTCTACCATGCATTGACTCTCTCTTTAGATGCTTCCTCACACAAGGCGTCCCGCTGCACTGGAACGTAAAAGCGGTGGTGTATTATAATTCATAGCCGCAGCACGAAGGCGACCATTCCAACAGGGAAATGTATGACCAGTACTGCTAACACAGATATGCCCTAACACTTCGCATGATAACCTGCGGATTTTTGATGAGTCTGCCATTCGCCACTCCTTGAACGTTCTTTTACTCTGCGGTCTACGTATCTTGCTAACACCCCTAGCATCAACCAAGTCACCAACAAGTTTCTCGGAAACCTTTAGAATGATTCGATACAAGCCCTCACAGACTGCTTCAACGCCCACTGGGACAAGGGCACTGTACCGCCAGAATAATAACACACAGATTTTGTCCTAATACTAAAGCCAGGCTAACCCCCTCTCCTCGTCAACCTGAGATCAATATCGCTTACATCGTGCGTGCGCAAAACTCTACGAGGACATCGTCCTTGGGAACCTCCAAACTTATCTGGAGTCCTGCGACATGTTTCCTGATGCCACGTTTGCCTTTAGATCCCACCTATTCACTCATACATTCCCTTACAGCTCAAAGTAAATGCCCTAAATCACGTATACCACCACTACCAAAAAGAAATATTGGATCTAGCTATAAAAGACGCATAATGTAATAATGTCAAGCCCCAAACAATATTACAAATTCTCAATGAGAACAATAGCGCCCAGCGAACCTATGGCCACATTCATTCCTTCCTTTCAGATCATACAGCTACAAATTGAATTGGCGCGCTGCTAGCCCCTATAATCTCCAGGCCTGAACACAGGGACGCCGCAAGAACGGTCCTCTCTCCCACATTTTTCAATATCGCATGATGAAGCTACTAGAGCAGCGGAACGCAATCGCTGGTGTGCGTCACGCTCGTTAGGCGGATGACATCACCCTCTGAGCCGCAACAGGCTGCGAAGAGAAGATACAAGACAACCTACAGCAAGCGATTGATGCAACACAGAGATCCGCGCGTGCAAGTAGTTTGCTCCCCGGAGAAATGACAACTGGTCATAATCTAATGCAATTGACAAGGAAAACCCCACGAACCCTTCTAATTCGGCTCAGGTTATAGAACGGTTAAATCCAAAATCGTACCTCACATGCAAGTATTAGGTCTGCACATCCATTAAAACGGAAGCTCTACAATAGTTGTAGAAAGGCTCAATAGCACATTTGCGCAATTTTTGCGCAAGGTCAGTCACATCCGACACAGTACCATTGCATGAAAAAAGAGGGCACCATATCTGTTTAGTTCAAGCCCTAGTATTGTTTATTATTTTGTCCACTCTGCTCTAAACATCGCGCTGAAACCAAAAAAAGACAGATGGACCCGAGTATACTTCTTCGCAGGCCATAGCAAGGTCTCTGGATCTACCACCACACGTGGCGACGAAAACGGCAAGCATGGGAATGCACAACATGGTCCGAGAGCACATTTCAGCTCACCTCACAAGGCAGCTAGCTCTACCGACTAACTTAAAGCACTGCAGGATGGAACTTACTGCATAGACTGGACATCCAGAGAACTACGGGGTACACTGCCAAACAGCCTCAATGGAGTCCTACCACAGGACAGTCATCAAAGTTAACACGATCATAGGAAACATGCACGACGAGTACAATGCAAAGAGAAGGCCTGCAAAAGAATTTTGTTCAGGCAAAGTACGGAAGCCTCACGCGGCGCGTAAACGTTTAAGCGTGCAATAGTCGCCTTTGTCGTCGATCGCACGCTGCAGATGTTTTGAACTAACATCAAACCAACTTCCAAAACCATAAAAGCAGAAAAAATGGCCAACGCTCTTTCAAGTGCTTCCAGCTGCATGGAAGACAAATCCCGCATAATATCAGACTCCTAAGCAGCATGTAGAAACTGCTCAAACGACCACATATCAGCAAACACACAGCGTATATTGAAGGAATAACGCCAACGTCCTGAAACTACACTAATCTAGGCACCAGGCCACGAGTTCGTTGCCCCTTGTCTTACTAATCAGGACCCAACAGAAAACTAATCCGCCCCGGTGCCAGTCCTACAACACTTGAGCGAGATACCAATCACACGTTAAATCAACGAATGTATTCTCGACCACACTAGAAGCTGACGCGGAAAGAAGACGTAGCTTGGAGGTTTACCACCATCATCGCCACATTTCTTTTAACTGCTGATTACCCGCGCTCAAGCGTGCAGTATCTGTGACTACAACAGAGCGAGGATGATCGGGCATCCAGATATCTTATGAATGAAATGTGCACCTTCACCCACGCGGATAGGCTATACATTGCTGTTTATGAGTTCCCCGCATTACGCAATATGTCTAAACGCTGAGAACTTTTGAAAGAGAAATATGCTGGCAAAGAGAGGAAGACAGAATATATCTGTTGTCCGCTGCAGGTCGATTAGGTTTCTAATCTTCTTGGCAGGAAGGGGAAGAAGTTTCCCTCCTCGTCAATCACCTGCATGTTTCCAGGCGCTGGTTCATGCAGTATATTAGGTACTAGTGACATCGTCTTCGGTAATGGACGAGAAGACGCGTGGAAACTGGTTATTGGTACCCCTTGCTCTCATGTCGACTTAATAATAATAGCAGTAATATTAATAATATTAATGTCTTTATTCGTGCCATATGTGGTACGTGAAACTGAAAGCGGGACGTAAAAGTTGTCAGAAATGACAGCTTGACAGAGCGGCAGGCCCCCAAGCACTAGACAGTGGTACAGTGGCATTGCTAACTTAAAAGAAAAAATAAAACAATACAATAGAGTGCACAATCCAACCATGACCAAATAAATTCCACTCTTCGACAGTGGAGAGAGCAAAGATTTAGCATGTTATATGGCAGGAAAACGACGACAAAACAAATTCACTGAAACAATGAAGGTTACAAAAAAGGCATACAAAATTGTATTCGAGTTAGGCAAGAAAGAACAATCATTCCGTTATCACATTTATTACTTCACTGCTGTCGTAAATTGTTCATTTGAGACTGTTCAGCGTCGCTATAGATGTCATAGCATCTTTTATGCACCCTTCTCTGCTTTTCCTGCATAGGTCCTTGACAATGCTCTGCACTTTGTCCCCAGGTGACCCTCCCAAACTACTGACACCTATCAACCGGAGATCGCCAAGATATTCTCCATTAGCTTTTATACCAGACTGTTCGCAATTCATTTCTTTGATTACCTCCCCTAAGCCTGTTGCGGAAAGTACTGAACTGTAGAAAAAATAAAGCGCCGAACAGAATAGCACAGAGGAAAAGTCGGCGAGACCGGCAATACTTGCAACTCTTTATTAAAACCACAAGCGGATAATTATGTAGCCATGAGGAGAGGGAAGTGGGTTGAAGGAATAACTAACGCATGATCACGCGCAGGATCATCGATAAGGCATGGTATAAACATATATAAATCAGCGATTTGAAACCTATCAAAGAACACGCTTTCAATCTTGTGGATTATCAAAGATGCGGCGCTAACACATGCTCTTCCACTTTGGTTGATCTGTGCCCGTCTATCAGTTCAAGCGCAACATTGTTTTCACTCCTAAGCACGAGAGATATTCCGAAAGTAAGTTTCGTGATTTATTTTCACACATAAACTTCATTGCCAAAAAATACACTATAACATAAAGAACTATAGCACCTCGCACTATTTTGACATAGTCGTCACCGACATTGAGACATTTGTCGTAGCATTCCAACAGTCGGACTGAAACAGCTGGCGCTGTCATACATTACATCTATGTATACTAACACCCAGCATGTTTTCGTGGACGGATCCGTTACGACCACTTCTTCAGCTGCAGCGGTGATAGTGCCAGGCAATGCCTCATGTCACCGTTTCAGGCTCATGCACAAAACGTCCTCTACGGCAACCGAATTGGCAGCCATACGAGAAGCCGTCCTTTATATTGGTCACCAGCCAGCGCAGCAATGGACTATATTCTGCGACTCGAGATCGGCATTACAGGTCGTACAAACTTATCTAAAACCAAGAGCATGCGAGCAGCTGGTTCAACAGATTGTGCTTTTGTTAGCCGAGGCTTTCCACCGCGGCCATATCATAAAGTTTCAATGGATACCGAGCCATTGCGGCATAGCGGGAAACGAGCGTGCTGACGCCGAGGCTCGGATGGCACATAGTGATGGTGCTTTCATTGAGATAGCCTTTTCAAGACCAGACATTGGAGCCTTGTTGGCGCATTTAATGCAGGCGGCAATGCAGTCGCACTGGCATGATCCGAGTCATCAACAGGACCGCGTGTGTAAGCTTGACGCTGGCTCACGATTACATTTCCCATCTGTGGTGGTGCGACGTCATGGGACTTTACTCCACCGGCTACGGCTTGGCGTTGCCTACACCAAACACTATCTTCACAAGATCGGCATCGAAAGTAACCCAAATTGCGCACAGTGCAACACACCAGAGACTATTGAACACCTTCTTTGCGCGTGCCCGAAGTATACTTCTGAAAGAACAACATTGGAGGCGACCGTGAAAAACCTGGACTCTCGCCCTCTCTCTGAGGAACCTCTTCTGGGCGCAAGGACGAGACGTTCTGATTGGTGGCGTGTGACAAAAGCCCTGCTCAACTTTTTGTGTGAAACAGGCCTGGATACTCGTTTGTGACCGCCTGTGCACAACCTACATGGTTAATGACATGTGTCGGTGTTGTGTTGCAGACACCAGTTTTGAGTTTTATGTGTGTCCAGTAACCGCGATGCGAGCGCCAGCCAGTGTTGTGTGTGTGTGTGTGTGCGTGTGCATAGACATCACCCGTGAAACTCATTGTATTATGCCATCATCAGCCTTCATTCACTCTTTCCTTTTCCTCCTCTTCCCTTTCCCCTGTGTGGAGTAGCAGGCCAGGGCCCTGTTACCACCGGCCGACCTCTCCGCCTTTCTTTCATTAAAATTCTTCTTCTTCTTCTTCTTCTTCTTCTTGTCGTAGCATGCAATAAGTTGGAAGAAAACACTCTATTATAACTTCGTGCCCTGCGATGAAATTAACTGTCGCACAGCCTGCTCCACCTCAGAATTTTTTTTGTAAGTGATGTCCCGAGAGCGCGGCTTTAGTGCACGGAACAGGTGAAAGTATGATGGGGCGAGATTGGAGCCGTAGGCCGGGTGATCCAATCTGTCTCATCCCAAGCGACGAAGCTGATTTTTTGTGAGCCGTGTTGTGTGTAGTTCTGTGTTGTCATCCAAGAGCACAAACTCTTCACTCAAGCGCCGTGGTCTCTTTCGTCGAATCAACTGAGTTTAGTGAGGGTTTCGCAGTAGTGTGCTACATTGGTGGTCCCTTCATGGAGGAAATCAAGACGAATAACATCATTTGCGTCCCACAGCACTGCCACCATAACATTTCCTGCGGAGGGCGACACTTTCAATTTGACGACCAACCATTTGACGAGACATGACCTCTTCACCATACACGAGATCTGAAGGCGTAAATGGATGACCGACACACTAGTGCCACGTGCCCCTTCATACGGGATAACAGCATGCACTTCGATTGGAGACCAAGTTGTCAGCGCACCCCTATCTGCCATCGTGATTTGTACTCGAATAACCTGGGGCACGCCGGTCTGCTGCTGCCCTCTCTTCAGCGCTCTGAACATGCGTCATGCCTCTCCCGCTGACACTTCTTCCGTCATTGAACCAGCAACGGCTGTGGATTCTTATGGCGTTGATTATTTCACCGGGTATACAATCTTCTCTTTCAAAAAAAATTATGAATCTTACTTTCGGAACATCCCTCGTATAATACCAGTATATTTAAGCCTAGGCCTTGTCCTGTTAGGCGCTTTATATTATCTACAAACCATGCACCAACTTGCAGTACTGAAGTGATGGCACCTTCTTGCGTTTGACACCACCTGAAAGGTATCACTTCCACTGTGAAGAACTATTGTTGCTCTGCAACCGCAATTAATTTTTTTTTCAGCATTTTCACATATGCCTTCCTTAAACGCCACTTATGCAATGCCTGCATGGCGGCTGGGATTTCAACTTATTCAAATGCTTTCTCACAATCTCTGAAACCTCTGTATAGAAGTAGCTGATATTGTACGCATATCTGTACCATCTGTTTGATGAGTGCATGTCGTTTATTGTCGAGTAGCCTTTTCTAAAACAAGCTTGTTCCTATGGTATACTGAATTCTAATGTTACACTAATTTCGGTGGAGGTCACCATATTAAAACCTTGTAAACAACAGCCAGTTTTACCCTAGTCACTGCTGCAGTCTAACCGCGCTTATGCTTAACCACGGTTACCGACCTTAGTTGCGGATATAGCGAATAGCGGTTCGCCGTTGTCACACAGCTGGCCATTGCTATCGGTTGCGTCAACCAACTAAGTGAAGCGCTTTTATCGGCAGAGCGAGGCTGCACATTGGAATTGTGTTAGTTATTTAGAACGCAGTGCCGTCCGGTGAGTGCACTGTTTACCTCCACAGCCATACAGCGCCCCGCCTCCCCCAAGCCGTACTCGCCAAGCCGAAACCTTCTCAGATGCAAATCCTTTTCTGCGACGTCAAAAAAGCGTGCTAAGATTGGTTATCTTCCCTAAATATAAGGCCCAGAGATAAAAGAATGCCAGAAATGGATCTTTCTTGAGGATTGCTGACTCTCACCGAGTTCTTGGTAGAAGTGACAGCAGGGATGCAAGAAAGTTTCTGTTCACGGCCGAATAGCAGCTACCGCCAATGAGGTGTGGCTGCACTGGCCTGCTTGTACGCTAGCTTCGCTGTTACTTAAGGGGTGCCACAAGGCTCAGTATTGGGGCCAATTCTATTCCTTATTTATGTTAATGATATCGTAAAAGCTGTACGCAGTGATGTTAAGATAAAGATTTTCGCAGATGACTGCTTTCTTTATACCCCAGTTAAATCTAAAACTGACCAAATTAAGCTCAACTAAAGTTTGGAAGAAATTTCGGACAGGTGCACAAAATGGGGCATGTATTTAAATAGTGAGAAGTGCATAGTTCACCGTATGTGCAGGACCAAAACAGTTTTCCAGCATTCTTACTCAGTTAATGGCATTCCATTTAAAGAATCATCGGCACTAAAATATCTAGGCGTTACTATTAAATAAGGTCTACGATGGGATACCCATATTAATAACATCTGTACCAAAGTCTTTAGGTCTCTCTGGTTTATCCGGCGCAAGCTTTCAAAAGCCCCTGTAGATGTTAAATTAGCAGCATATAAAGCGTTAGTAAGACCATGCTTGGAGTATGCTTCCTGTCGGTGGGAGCCCTTCACTGACAGACATAACTAGGTTAGAAAAAGTCCAAAACACAGCGGCTGGATTCATTTGCAATAAATATATCTGACAGCCCGGCAGAAATGCTCAGGTATCTCGGCTTTGACACACTTAAATCCAGACGTAATGAATGTCGATTAAGGTATCTATATTTGATGTACAATAAATAGATCCTAATGAACAATCACAAATTCATTACAGCTAACACCACACGCGTAAGCTCCCGTTTTGATAATTGCAAAATGATTCAAGAGTATGCCGCTCTGAATAACACGTTTAAGTTTTCATTTTTTCCTCGAACGACCAACGACTGGAATAAATTACCAAAACATATTTTTGATAGCCCCAGTATTGATACATTCATTGCGAGTTTGAGGAAAAATGTGTTCATGATGTTCATGTACTCCTGTGTTCGATTTCATTTGTTTAAGTTCATGCCCTGATGTGATGAAGTTAATCCTTTTTGTGTTGTGTGATATAACTTTTATTGTAATTTTTTGTGCTCACTCCTGCTTGAGCCATACGACTCTGCAGTATTGTTAATAAATAAATAAATAAATAAATAAATAAATAAATAAATAAATAAATATAGAGGCCCCTGAAATCGATCTTATATTTCTTTTAATATGAGGGAATGGGGCTCTACAAGCACTTACATTGTTCTGGCCAATTCCAAAGGGTCGCACGCCGCGACTTGGATGCGAAACAAATTAGGCCTACAGACGATAAGGGAGTAGCGCTTTACCTGAACTGACTAGTCCACTGAGCCTCCGGACGGCACCATTGCAATAAGCTCTAAGACGGGACCAATGCAATAAGCAATAAGAATGAACAAAAATGCGCAGCTTGCGCACCATAGGATGATGTTGCAGTAGGCTGTTTCTGCCCCGTCCGACAGTACTTCAAGGCTGTACAAAAGAGCCATCTAATGGCACTCTAGACGCTGCCTACTTTAAAGCGTTGCTCTTGAAACATTATTTAGTGGAGAACTATACATTTTCGCAGCGGGCAGCTTGTGCACTTTGTGCAATCGGAGACCGACAGGCACTTTCTGTCCACAGACGCCGCCATTTTACCGCTAACGAAGCAAGCTGGCGTCAATAAGCTCAATTCGCGATATCCGTGGTTAGCGGCGTAACCGCGGTTAGGTGCGCCATGTAAACAGCAGCAATCAATGATAGCGAAAACTGCTGTTACTATAATCTTGGTTAGGATGCTCGTGTTACACCTGCATGCATTTTCGTGCGCTATAGAAAAATTTCGTAATATCTCATCTGTTAACCGAAAAGAGCGTTTCAGGGCTGCGTGGCTGTCTCATTGGCCCTGTCTTTAATGCCATGCATGTTTAAAGGAGCCGCCTATCGCATACGTGCCGCGTTATAGAGGCATTTTGTTGTGTTTGCGCCTCAAATGCGGCAGCGACAACCACTACGCGTGCGACGCACACGCTAGAGGTGGTCACAGCGTGGGCCGTCCGAGGGCTTACTTCACTGGCGGAAGTACCAGTTAAATTTGTTATTGAGCGCGTTAGCTTTTACTGCTTATGTTTGTCAAGGACGTGTGTGTCTGCAATGAAGGTCAGATTGACCATATCAGTTACCACGTAGCCACACTATATCACATAGCAAAAATAGGAGCGCAGCGTCTCAGTTGATACCTATTCTTTCGGTCCGTTACATATGAGCCAGTAAAGCGGCCATCCAAGTGGGACCCCCTTCCTTCCCGGGACCATCATTTGTATAACATTTGGGTGCCACCCGTTTGAAGCAGAATGTTCGAAGTGGTGTCAAATAACTTGGCATGTTCCTGAGGATGAAATTACTAATTAAGATGAAGCCAAAAATTCGCAACGACGATCTTTCCGTCCCAAAAGTGTGCACTCCGAGTACCATCAGACGGCTATTACGGCCGAACCGTTTATCGCAGGGGGTTCCGGATTGTGTCAAACGATTCGTCGTGTTGTGATGCACAGACTTATACACTTTATTAACTGATATAACAAGGAAATATACTGGCCATGACGGAGGTGGTTGTAGATAGAAACAATATCCTTCTATGGATACTGTTTCGATTCCTTAGAAGAATTCCTTACAAGAGAATTCCTTACAAGGAATTTTTCCGGGAAGGTGGCGCTGCGCATAAGCATTCTGAATTATAAAAGAAATCACAAAGCACTGCGAATAATTAAAGCTCCCTTTGCTAACGCTCTTAACGTCCAACAGTGAGGCAGTTTTGGCGAAGATTTTTTTATTACAAATGTTTCCGCACGTTGTATTTGATATCATACAGACCTGGAGGTCTCATGACAATCCGGACCGCTTGCAATGTTTGCACCCTGAATAAATAATATGAAATTATTGTGAATACAATTGTTTTCTGAAAAAAAACGAGTTTCCTGTCGCCTTCGCCTTAAATTATGAAATTATGGCTGAACCGAGTAACTATATTTTAATAAAGCTGACCGTGGACAGATGAAATTCCTACAATGAGTAGTCAGGGCGTTTAACGGTAACTCCGACTGCATTGTGGTTGTGGAAATGTAGCCAAAAGAAACAGAATATGTTAGTTTTCTTTAATGCATTTCTTTATTTCTCTGAGCACATGGCTTGGCCCTGAAATGCCTATTTACGACAAGGTCTCGCTGTTCAATTACAACTGATATATCTCTCAAGTGCAAGAAGCCAACGCTATATTAAGGATCCCAGTGTCCTCATATATGGGTCATTATACGAAAATGTGGCAAAATGTTTATTAAATGAACACCGCCGCACTTTTATAAGAGATTTATGCATATGCAGATGTAAAAGGCAGCTATTTATGTAAAAGTTTTGCTTCTCGACCTTGCTGAAAACAGTGCTTTGTTTTTATTTCTGGCAACGCATCAATTTTCTCTCCTTGATGTAGGTTCTAAGAAACGCAGATCCTCTTCACCTACTGCAAATTTCAATAGAGACATGGGTCGACTCAACTTGCGACTGCATGAAGTCTACATACCAAGCAATTGTAGATCATAAACCTCGCCGCGTTGTAGCTTGCTACCATCATTTGAAATCGTGAGTATTACCTCATTTTATTCTAAATTGCTCGATCAAAGAGAGGGAGACTGGTCAAAACAGGGCAAATGTTATTTACCCTATCCTGGAGAGCATACACATGGCAGTCTTACGTAAGCGGAAGTGCTAGCGATATTTTATAAACAAAATGCAGCTAAAACGCGCCCGAAAATTTATATGCAAATTTCGACAAAACTTGACAGAATTAACAGAGAGATAAAAGCGAAAGGTTAGAAGTGACTATGCTCATTACAAATGATAATGGATTTCACTGTGCCTTGTAACTAGAGCGGCCAGGATTCAGTGTCATGTATTCAGTTTTTCTTTGTAAAATTTTTTGGGAGGCCTTGAGGAATGTAGTGTGTCTTTACTGCGTCGAGCGTCCTTAGCCGCACAGCTGAAGCATATGCCACAATTTTGGACAAAAATTTTGCATTTTGGAAAATTGTAAGGTGCTGTTATAAAACTATTGAAGATAATTGTCCATTCTTCTGATGTGCAGCATATGGGGTCACTCTGCGAAGAGCCGCCCGGTAAGGCGAACTTCCGTGCCAGCGACGCGCAGGTGTTATTCGAACGCGACACGTTTCCCCATCCAGTGGCGCAGAGCTGTGACTACCACTCTGCAAAACAAGCAATGACAGAACACGCTAGGAAATAGTTTATTGTCCTAACGCAAGGCAAAGCACACTGCGGAAGATTGTTCTATCTGATCAAATAGACGTTCGGTAGGCTCACCAAGCAATAGCAGTGGACCGGCGTTGGGTTCGGGGGTCGGCGGCTGCAAAGGGGTCCCTCGGGGCAATCAGCTAGAGGGCAGCAGCAAGAGCCTGGTTTCCCGCCACGCACTCCTCTTTTAGCCCCTCGGGCAACGCCTAACTAGAGGCAATACGTTGTTCACAACCCCAGGCATGCGACCCTTCCCTATGTGAGCAGCGCGCTGTCGTGACATCACGCCAGTGTTCGGAAATGAGCAGAGTCGCAGGAGTGCTTTCTCTCCGCAATCTCGGGAGCACGCGCGCGTGGTCTCGTAAGTCCGGCGTGTTCGCCGCTCGCGCGGGGAACGAGGCGCGATACCGGTGTATTCTACAAGCAAAACCCTTTTTTCTGTTTTTCTATCGCTCGCACGGAGCAGTTAAAACTGCCACAGAAAACAAACAGGGAACGCTTTTCACGATTTCAAAAACGTTTATATAAAAAATGCGAGCTTATGGATATATATATATATATATATATATATATATATATATATATATATATATATATATACATATACATATATTGAAGTCTTAGAGTGTATGAAAAAATTGCGCTCAGAAATTCTTTCCCGTTTAAAATATGTTTTGTGCCGAACTGTTGAGTATTGGTCATCTTAAGTGGCGTTTTCATAACCTTACTAAACTTAGGTCCTCGGAGCCGGTTTTCTTGAGCAAGGTGCCGACCACATACCACGAAATAACCAACGACTATAAAGACGCCGCGGATATACCTGCCTCCGCACGCCAACCTAAGCAAAACACGTACATGGCACGATTTTGAGGAAGGCCGAAACTAGATCCATTCTAACCCCCTTATATTATCCTTAATAAGATATAGGGAATATGACCTCACTTGTCCAAATTGCTCTTTACAGGAATTGGCATGTGCGGCCAATTCCTCACAAGTAAGGGCAAGCCTCAACCCCGTACGTTCCTGCCAGCTTCCTCCAAGGAAAACTGGAGACAACTGCTAATGAAACAGGAACCGACAACACAGGCAGCTCTCATTGGCTGGGCCTTGGAGGTCACCCCTCTATGGGGGCCACACTGAGGCCCAGGCGCCTACGGTCAACAAGTTCATGGCAATAAATATTGCTTCTCTCGTTCTCTCTCTCCCACCACGTGCCCACCTCCGGCCCGTAACGCGTCTTAACTGGAAAAACTTCGGCTGTCCTCCAATCATAAAAAAGCAATGCCGCATCGCGGCTCTGAAAACCCGATATACCTTTAAATAAAAGGCATGCAGGCTCAGCTAAGCTTATGACATGTTTCGTTTAAATTCATCTAGAGTAGACGCCCAACTGGGAAGTCGTCCATGAGACGCCCAAACGGGCCTATGAGAAGCTCATAACGGACACAGAATCAGTATTCCACTTAGTGGACACAGGCACTGTGCTGTCAAGAAAGAACTAAAAGGGAAAGTCCATGACTGCGAACTACACTATAAATCAGGCGTCTGTTACTAGTCGGGTCCTGTACTACAGCCTCACGTAACGCTAAGTGAGTCCCTGCTGCGCCGGCCGCGTTTTAAACCGAAATATGGTAGAGTTGAGGATCCAGTGAGTATTGCCGGTTGTGCTGTGAACAAAATATGCACAGCTCACGCATGCTTAGGAGCAGCGGCGTCGTTCGGCCGATTTCGCTGTCCTCCTGGCGCCGTGCATGTCCTTTCAAGGCCAATCCTGGCCATTTATGATCTGCTCCACTTTGTCTCTGACTAGGTGTCTCACCTACTACGCGGCGACTTAAGGGAGTACACTCAAGTCTGGATTACAGTTGGATCCCCTTTTAGCCTGCTTTTATATAGCTAAGCAAAGCTAGCTCACGCTGTAAAAGCTGCAGGCTTGCGATCCTCTGGGTTCGGAAGGGGCAGCTACAGTTTGGTTCCTGAGGCGCAAAGCTTGCCTCTGAGTGTACTCGCGCCAAAGTCGAACAGGACCATACCCCATAAGAGGGTGCACCGTCTTCCGCGGACAACGTACTCTATGTTTCATGACAACCTAGATAGCATTGCTCAACCCCTCGGCAGTTAAAGCGTTAAGATACCACGTAGTGCGGCGCTCAATGAAATTCAACTAATGCAGCGAGATCCTTTAACACAGCTACTGTGCCCTAGGTTTCATTGTCAACCAGGCCAGCTGATTTGGCCAAATCAAGCCCTCTCCGGCTAAGCTTTGTCATACTTGTTCATATACAAGTGTTCGCACACACAATGCACGTACAGTGAAAGAAAGAGAGCACTTCGCCACTACGTGCATCCTGCAGTATATGGGTGAACACACTATTCAACTTTTCAAATCAATGCTCTGCTTAGTGAGGAGCATTCCATGCTCCTCAGTCGCCCACGTCGAACAGATTGTAAACATAAAATTCTGTGTGAAGCTTGGCAAGACAGCCACACAGACGTATGAGCTCATTAGTGACGCTTACGGTAACGAGACATTATCGCATGCGCGAGTTTTCGAGTGGCACAAGAGGTCCGTTTTGGGGAGAACGCCGGCGGATAAACGATACAAAGCCGGGGCGCCCTTCCACCTCACGGAATGGAAACACCGTGGCTCGGATCAGAAAAATCGTACAACACCGCACCATTACAGTCCCCATGCTATCAGATGCTTTCGACATTAGTAAGACAACATGCCACCAGATTTTGCGTGAGAACTTGGGGAAACGAAAGCTGAATCCCAGACTTGTGCCGCACTCCTTCACACAGGACCGAAGGACACGCGGGCACCAGTGAGCGCTGATTTGCTCTCCGAGGCAGACAAAGATGCTGCATTCGTCGACAGAATCATTGCTGAAGAATAAACATGGTGTTTTCAATGCGATCCTAAAAGAAAGTGGCAGAGCGTTATATGGCGGTCCACAAGCTCTCCTGCGTCGAGCAAGGTGCAGTGACAGAAGACCGGAACAATGACGATGCTGATAGTTTTTTTCGATGCCAGAGGTGTCATATACCACGAGTTAGTCTCACAAGGGCTGACGGTGAATCGGGAGTTTTATATCCGCGTGCTCTAACACATCAGTGATGTGATACACTGCGACGCCATCGCCCTGACTTATGGGCATTTGTAAAATGGAGCCTTCTCCACGATAACGCAATGCCGCACACTGCTCTCAGCGTGTAAATTTTCTCGCCAGGCACAGCATTGCTGTACTTCCCTATCCGCTATACTCGCCTGACCTCTCCCCATGAAATTTTTGCGTTTCCTCGTCTGAAGAGAGCCCTAAAGGGCCTCTGGATGGAGAGCGTGGAGGCCATTCAAGGCGCCATGACAAAGGAGCTGACAGTCCTGACAAAAGAAGCGTTTTCAAACTGTTTCCAAGACCTCAAGAAGCGTTGGAAGCTGTGTATAGACTGCAAAGGAGACTATTTCGAAGGGATGCTGCACAAATGATTTCAGTGCTAAACGCATTTTCTTTAGCAGACTCAGTCTCGGTCCTTTACGGACGAAGGTTGTATTTAGGTTGATGGGAGTATCTAGTCTCTGGAAGGGGCGCACGATGGACCGCAGCGCCGAATCATCACGGTCATCGAAATCTTTGTTTCGTGAGCAATGCGCTTTGGTGCGGGGAGTATATGCTGCCCTGCAAGAACCGCCTAGCTGGCTCCCTCGTCTAGATGCATGTGTGTATCTCCCATACTTTTGTTATTTAGGAAAGTGGGACGTGCAGGGGTATGGTGGCTTGGTGTTTTGTGACGTACGCATGCTTATATTTTTTTCGGCACTATATTTATTCAATATCGAAGAAAGACTAGCTGGCCAAGTGGTTAAGACGATGAACTGCTAATTAATTGGTCTCTGCCCGCTTGCGTTCGAATCCCTTCCTGGTCGAAATTTTCTTTCTTTTGATTGACAGGTGGAGCGGTGACTCTGTGAGAACGCAAAAATCCTGTCCATAACGATGAGCCTACAAAGGCTTCGACTTAAAGGTTGGCATAGGATGGGTGAGGCAACTTGGCCATCGACTGTAGTGACTGCTAACCCTGCAACAGGCACCCTCCAAACTTCGTAACACCATATTGTTTGCAAAAAAAAACATAAAACTGCTCAATCGGCAAATTACTGAAGCAGCCAGCATTTACAAGCTGAAAACAGGCTGCGTAAGCGTACCATCAATATCCCTACTGTAAAAACAGATTATGTCATTATGATTGCATTACATTCCAAGCTAACTTCAATCCTCTTCTTACCCTTTTAAGTTTTCGTCTTATCACCATTTCGCATGTTAATTGTTGCCTCACTTATGCCATATTTTTACCTTCTTATAGCGGCCTATTTGATATATGGCTGTTAACTGATGCCTTAGTCATACCATCCATTTAGCTGCTTTTTTAGCCTAATGAATTATTTGGCTGTGCTGATTGTTGGAACACATTCTTTTTGTCTTTTTTAATGGTTCATGAATACAGGCAACAATTTTAATTATTGCCTCATGTAAGCTATATTTTCACCTGCTTTCATGAGTCGTTTTTAGCCTTTTTAGCGTGTTTGCTGTGTTAGTGTTGACATTTGTTTACCCAGCCTAGGCCATCTTTGCTTGCGATTGTCATTGCGCTGGCTTTCTTCTTTTTGTAGGTGTTGAGCACTGCGTGAATGTCTGAACAAAAATTACTGCTACCGATCGTCCTCTTCATATCTCTGCTGTAGGTGTGCTTGCGCATCAATATCATTCCGTTACATATGAGGAGTGAATCAAAACACGTCCAAAATAGAGTTGACAGTTCAGCGCAGTTGTGTGTGTGTCCTGTCTCGCGTCCTCGTCTGCAAGCGCTGTGATTCCACGATGTCTACAATGCAGTTAGCGCGCAAGTTTTATTCTTGATTTTCATCGACATTGCATGGTCCCTTCATGCAATTCAATTTTCCATGCCCTTAGGGTTGAGGTCTTGAAATATGGCTGCTCTCAAAAGGTATTTTTTTTAGGCTGGGTTATCAAAAATCGACATGCTGAGGTCAAAACTTTCTTTTCAGTGGGATTTGTCGTGCACGCCCTTGTGAGTCTTGTGAGCTCCATGGGCAGTCTTAAGTCATTGAGTACGCATTCCAAAGCAAAGCATGTAAGCTAAGGCATTTCAGCAGAGCTTTAGATTGACATTGACCAAACTTCTATCTAAGAGCAGTTGCCTTCAAAATCTGCAAATGTACAGGACGCTAGAAGACCAATAGAGGACTCTTACTTCTATTATTTTTGATATGGACACACCTGTTTATCTTCATTTCTCTGAAAGTTTATATATATATATATATATATATATATATATATATATATATATATATATATATATATATATATATATATATATAAATTTATGAAGGGAGCGAACAGTCACCGAAACCAAGGTGCATAGGGGAACGTTAATTTTTTTTTTTTTATTTTTTTTTAATGTGTTATGCTTATCAGTAGGATAATAATTCTTAGATTAATAAACTGCTTAAAGAAAATTACTTATAAAGCAGCAGAAAAAACAACCATGCCGCCGGTGGGATCCGAACCCACGACCTCCGAATATCGCGTCCGGTGCTCTTACCAACTGAGCTACGGCGACGGCTGTCCAATCTGCTGCTCTCGTGGGTATTTATGTTTACTGGGTCGTGGGTTCGGATCCCACCGGCGGCATGGTTGTTTTTTCTGCTGCTTTATAAGTAATTTTCTTTAAGCAGTTTATTAATCTAAGAATTATTATCCTACTGATAAGCATAACACATTAAAAAAAATAAAAAAAAAAAAAATTAACGTTCCCCTATGCACCTTGGTTTCGGTGACTGTTCGCTCCCTTCATAAATTTGTCAAAACGGGCCCCTCATTTCCTTTAACTTGTCTGCTGATAGCTTAACGAGGGTCTCGGTTCTGGCAGTCTTAATGCCAAAGGTAGCATAAGAGGGCTCTCGCACAGTTTCCGCCCTCGCCGTTAGACGACGTTCTACGTCACGCTCGCGGTATTACAGGACGTGCTACGTCCGCCGCTATGGTCGAGGGTGGCGCTGGTGAACACTCTCAAGGCTCGCTTACACCCAGTAAACATAAATACCCACGAGAGCAGCAGATTGGACAGCCGTCGCCGTAGCTCAGTTGGTAAGAGCACCGGACGCGATATTCGGAGGTCGTGGGTTCGGATCCCACCGGCGGCATGGTTGTTTTTTCTGCTGCTTTATAAGTAATTTTCTTTAAGCAGTTTATTAATCTAAGAATTATTATCCTACTGATAAGCATAACACATTTAAAAAAAATAAAAAAAAAAAAATTAACGTTCCCCTATGCACCTTGGTTTCGGTGACTGTTCGCTCCCTTCATAAATTTGTCAAAACGGGCCCCTCATTTCCTTTAACTTGTCTGCTGATAGCTTAACGAGGGTCTCGGTTCTGGCAGTCTTAATGCCAAAGGTAGCATAAGAGGGCTCTCGCACAGTTTCCGCCCTCGCCGTTAGACGACGTTCTACGTCACGCTCGCGGTATTACAGGACGTGCTACGTCCGCCGCTATGGTCGAGGGTGGCGCTGGTGAACACTCTCAAGGCTCGCTTACACCCAGTAAACATAAATACCCACGAGAGCAGCAGATTGGACAGCCGTCGCCGTAGCTCAGTTGGTAAGAGCACCGGACGCGATATTCGGAGGTCGTGGGTTCGGATCCCACCGGCGGCATGGTTGTTTTTTCTGCTGCTTTATAAGTAATTTTCTTTAAGCAGTTTATTAATCTAAGAATTATTATCCTACTGATAAGCATAACACATTAAAAAAAAATAAAAAAAAAAAAAAAAATTAACGTTCCCCTATGCACCTTGGTTTCGGTGACTGTTCGCTCCCTTCATAAATTTGTCAAAACGGGCCCCTCATTTCCTTTAACTTGTCTGTATATATATATATATATATATATATGTGGGTTCAAAAATCTACACTAATTATCTGCTGGTGTTTTTCAGGTTGCCTGCAAATGCAATGATGAGAGCGTAAGTACATTCAAATATGCTCATACTTCTGTTGAACGCTGAAGTAAAAGAAAATTACCAGCCACGGTTAGGAGTTTATAACGAGAATAATCCAGCGTTAGCTCCCATATTACTGCGACGAAATGGAGCCTATTAGACCTTATCTATGAGGGTACCGGCTCTGGCCACTTTTTCACTATCCTAATGGGATACTGATTGCAGTATCCACCTCGTTTTCGGCAGCTGCTGGAATTTTAAGTCTGAGCTGCATTTTTATTGCAGGGCCATGCAGACGTAGCCGCCAACGCCAATTTATTTAGTGTTGAGCAAACAAGGACAACGCTGTAAATTATTTTTACTGCCATACTGCAACCAAACAAAAGTTCCAGCTTTCTCGGACATGGTTCTTTTTTGCTCTAGTGCTGTTATTAAGACGATATTGAAAACAAACAAGTTTTAGATGGTGCATTTTGAGCCAGAAAACAACCATATCATTCACTAAAACTCATAGCGTGCTACCTTTAGAGATAAAAAGGTACAGAGAAATAGGGTGAGATGGACACGAGGGCGTGTAAAAAATAGGACCTTGCTATGCGTCCCTTTTCATACTCACGTGTTGGGCAGAAGAATACGGGCAGAACAAAAATCTCGATGATAATATAATTCAGGTAGTTCAGAAGAACTTCTTGTTGGGCTAATGGTGCATTGCTTTGAAGAACCACGTTGCGCATTCAAAAGAGAGAAAAACAGGAAAAGGCCAAGGAGACCTGCCAGGAGGATAACGCCTAAGAAAAGAATTTCCTATGCACTAACCATATTAAACATTGGTTTTTGGTGAATTGTTTGATAGGAATTTTGGAACTGCGTCGTCACGGCAGGCGATCAACAATTTTAGCACTTGAGGTATTAGCGGACAGATTGCTATAAATCACTGCCCTCAGTCCGCAGCAGTGCGCGCATAGCCCACCGAAAGCACTTTCACTTCAAGCCTGAAATTTATATTTTTTTTCGAAGCCCAAATTGTCACCAATTTGCCACTGTGACCGATTACACTGACCTACAGAGCCCGCGCATCGAGTCGATATAATTCATGACTGCACTCAGGGTGCCATTTAAAATTGGTTCTGGGCAGCAAAAGCCGTGCGGGCACTAGCGACGATTATGCCTCCACGTGTTCTGAAAAAAAAAACGCTTAAGACAGTCAGAATTGCATGGACAATAATTTGTCCTGAACAACAACGGAATATTTAAGGTTTGCACGTCACGAATGCGTGAAGCGCAAGACAATCCATGATCAGTGCTTCGCGCTATGATCCCAGACACAGAGTCGGCTACAGAAAGCGCAATGCACCCAACAAAATATTTCATCATCATCCCCATCAAACTGACTACGCCCACTGCTGGCCTAAGGCCTCTCCCATATATCTCCAAGTAACCCGGTCCTATGCCAGCTGCGGCCACCGTATCCCCGAAAACTTATTAATCTCACCCGCCCCCCTAATTTTCTTCCTCCCCTGCTACCCTTGCTTTCCCTTGGAATCCAGTCGAATACCCTTAATTACCGTTGGTTACCTAGCCTTTTAGAAAAATATGTCATGATGGCGCTACTTTCTTGTAGTGCACAGAACCACACAGCCTGCTATAAAGATAGTGTTGGAAGCTGCCCTGTAAACAATACGCTGAAATCGAGTTCAAATCCTGTTCAACCGGTTTCAATATTCATCGTGAATTCGTGCAGCTGTTCGACCACTTCCTGTCCTTCAAGGTCAATATTTGTGAAAGGCCAGTGATACCCATGCATCACTTTGGCCCAATCCCTCCTATATCCCTTCCCTTACGGCGCGCTTCGGGTGTCCATCGAGATATGTGAGAAAGTTACTGGGTCATTTACTCTGCTCAAAAAACAATTTTTCTTACTCCCTAACTCTTTATTATTATTTAGGGCAAATCATGAATAAAAATTTGAAATGAATAAGTACAGCATGCTGTGCAATCACGGGACTCAAATTTTGGCGTGCAAATCGAAATTCCTTCGTCCGTATATTGATAATATCTAAGTACAACTCTTATAACGAGGAACAATCGTAACTGCCATAAAAAAATTAATGTGGATTAGCTCAGCTTATTCAGGATATACAAACCGAATGATGGCGTTCACTGTGCTCATTGGCGTTGGCGTTGACAATGTTCTAGACGGCGATGGCTTTGAGCAAAGGAAGGGCGCATAGCTGGCTCCCTGGATATGCGGACGCCTCATTCGTGCTCCGATACATGTGGCGGCGGTGAGCGAGAGGTGTGGCCTGAATGCATTAGCGCCGACAGCGTTGTGGCTGACATGCGGCACTGCAGCAATAGCTAGGCCGCAGTGTTCATTTGGTGATCAATCTCTCGCCATCAACCATTAACTGCATGCCATCTCTCAGGGTGGCAGGGAGGGCGCGCTGCCTATCCAGTGTGCGGAACGCAATCAAAGAGGCTTTTGCAGTTGGACACTAATGCCACGTACACATGAAAGCGAGATTGAGGTCTCCACTGACCCGCGGAGCCGGTTGTGCGCCTTTCCTTTCGGGACAATGAACGCCCCTTGCAAAGTTGTGAACGCCGATGAACTCTATGAACGCCGTCGGCTCAATTGTTTTGTTTGGTTTTTGAGGAAAGAAAATGGCACAGTAAACGTCTCACATATCTCGGTGGACACCCGAACCGCGCCGTAAAGGAAGGGATAAAGGAGGGAGGGAAGGAAGGAAGAGAGAACTGAAAACTGAAAGTGTGCATTTTGAGGAAAGGCGCGGCGCTGCGCAGCGGCGGAACACCTGCGGCTCGGTGCTACTAGTGGCGCATGCGCAGTTGTGACTAGGGAGCGAGAGAGAGAGAGAGAAATATCCGCGGCGGGGCGCGCGTTGTGACGTCATGTGCCTCCTCGGAGTGCGGCCACGGCGAAATCGCAAGATCGCGGCCGAGTAACGCTTTCGCTTTAAAAACTATTTCCTTACGGACGAGCTTGAGCCTCACATTATGTCGCATTGAAAATTTCTCTGCACGCCTTCGATTATCGTAACCATCGCTCTTACTATGTATTCCAGACATACACAACTTGACTTCAACGTGCAGAAGCTGAATAACAAAGTCTTTCTTGAGCTCGAGCACCCAACGGATGGTAAGGATTGTTTACTGCCCTGTTTTTTCAGGAGCGAATTCGAAGTAAATGTGGATTCATATTTTTTACGTTTTCAGATTTGATTTCATAAGGAGCAATATATTTGTTATTATTCTTGAATAACTGGACAATTACTTTAAGGCGTTTGCTGTACAGTGGAAGCTTTTTCTAGCACAATGTATTCACCGCCCAAATATAGACCTACTGAATCTAGATGCCCATTTGGCGGTCTCCACCATTATATTTCATGCAAGCGTTCTTAACTTATTCTTGTTATCCCCGATTGCTTGTTAGCTTCCAACATCGTCGCAGCACTCATCTTGACTATTTCAGCTGGTCTAAAAATGAGCATGAAAGCACTCTCATTCTTCACAATATAATATATCGACACAGTTGATGGCACTTCACTAATTGTCTCCTCATTTATTATTCTGATATTTTTACCTTGTTTTCACCTTGGCCTGTATATTCTGCTCACTGATTTATAGATGTCTCTGTGCTCTGTGCACAACACAGTGGAGCCCGGATATATCGAAATATTATCTATATTGAACAGTATTAACAACCCCTTGAGTAACCCATGCAAAAGTACACCACTGTATTACGCGTGTAACGACATTGAGTTCTGTGGAACGTTTTATATATTGTGCGGCGCGCCTCAGACCGGCAGTTGGCTAATCTCCTAACGTCGCACTTCAATCAATACATGTATATATATTCGGAGGGGCGTTCGCTGCGTGGCCTTAGGCACTGGCTGAGAGAGCTACCGCGTAGAAACCACATCACGATGTGAACGTTTAGTGTGCTTGAGTGTGAGCGTGCTTGAGTGTGGCCTTTAGACTCGTGCAGTCATTTTCCACCATACATCATTCTCATGCGAGCCTAAATAAAGTCTAGCGCCGGCCCTTTCCATGTGTGCTGCACTTGCTGCAGTATCGAAGGCGTTCCGGAAACGGAGTGAGCCTTAACTGAAAGAGATTATTTTTATTTTTAGCGCACTGGTTGTTTTGTGTCTTCGTTTGAAGCCATATAGAGGTTTAATATGAAACGCTATAATGCTGACTAATCATTTTGTATTTCTGTTGAGTGTGTTTTCGGCGCTGAGTGTCTTGTGCTCTTCAAAGGGAGCAAGAAGGTGGAGACTTCGTTAGGAATTCATCGGGCCTTTTGGTCTGCCCCAGACTACCAACTGCGTTGGCTAAGTGAAACACTTTTACTATGATTTTGACTTTAAAATTTCTATGGTAGGCAGTGGCTAGATAGAAAACACATTTTGCTGTGGCTTGAATGCAAAGCAGTTTAAACCTACCAACGCCGACCGCGAGTTCAGCTGCCAGCGCGCAAGCGGAGGGCACGTCACTCGAAGAAGCACATCACATCCTTAGGTTAATATATTCTCGTTTCTGGTGAAAAATAAGCTTTTCTGCTGGTGCATTTTTATATCGAATATATATTAAACTATTTTGTCGACATAGTGTGGGCTGCATCTATATGAGCTCGACGATGTGCCTCCTTTCCTCGCTTAGATTACGCCTTTTAATTACCTTCGACAGATATGCTATGGGGTTACTTCATACTTCGAAGCTTTCTTTGACCGGCGCTCGTTTGATTCTTAGGAGCTATTATCAGTATCCTGCAGTAGAACCCAATGGCTTAATTCTATTCCGCCCTGTATAGGTATAATAAAAATGTTTGATTTCATGACTTGGAAGCTAAGGTTGCCTTCCTCTCTTAAAAAGCAAGAACTCTGTGCCGAATCAAGATTCTTAAATTGTGCATTTTATTGTCGAACGCCTGTTTATAAGATTCTTGCTCACTGGTTCTTCTCGTTTTTTTTTTCCGTACACTTTAGCGAAGATATGAACCTTGTTGTAGTATGCCCACTTCATCTCGACGTGATGCGCGTTACGAGCATCGGCGCGAAACTGAAATAGTGTTTCATTACGTTCTTTTCATTCCCTGTCTTCAGAATCAGTTTTTTTCTTTTGACGTTTGCGGAACAAGTTGTTTGTTTCTTTGAATTGTAACATTCTGCAGTTGCCACCGATGTTTATCTTCTGTTGAACATGACAAGCTGGAAATTGCTTTCCAAATTGTGTGCACCTTCCACTTTCACCTCAACCGGTCGTGGGCGTCGTTCATCACTGCGCACTCCTCAGCTTTTTTTTATTATTGAGTGATCGCTCGTTCTACTTCTCCTTATCAGCTTGAGAGCACCTCGTCACTCTTCGTTAAAGTCGGTATAACTGGTGCCTAAAAACTTCAAAATGCACATTCTCGTTCAACCTGCACGTTTTACTCAGCTCAAATTCAATAGACAGCATCTAATTCATATCTAGAGAACAACTACTCATACCCGAATGCAATATTACTTTGTGCCAACTTTCGCTGTGGTTTTTTTTGCGTAAATGAAACAATAATTTTTACGCAGAGAAAATTACAACATGCAATTTTAGTTTGGCAAACACTGCTTATCTGCTGCTCTGTAAGAAAGAGACAGACAGTTATTTTCAGACAAGGTACTGAGGTCAGACTGATTCTTATTTAGCCTGGTGCTTTCCGGACAGGAACCGAGACTGGCGAAGAAACTGGGTAATGAGGCTTAGGAAATATTGAGGAGAGAGATGCGAATAGGAAGAGGCACACGGACACTGTGTCTAATCAAACGTTCGCGTTTGTACCCCTGCTGCAGTAAAGTAAGGAATCACCTGCTCTGCTTTGATAGCTTTGCAAGTGTCCGGTCATCCACCCGCTATGGCCTAATAAAGTGGCCTGCTCTTGAAATGCACTAAAGAAATGACTGACGTGAGTCTTTCGCACGCAAATACAAGACATGTCATCATTACATCGCCCAGTCTCGGCGATGCATAAAGCGACGTATAAAAAGTACGCAGGTTAAAGCGGATACGTCCGCCTTAAACCGGCAACTTATCTCATTTTTTCTAGTACTGTTGCTTTTTAAAGTTTAATTTCACACATTTAGACATATTTAGACATTAGGCACATTTAGACATCTATATTTAGTTTACGGTTGCGCCCAATGTCTTGCTGTCGCACTCCAATCAAAAGCTGAAGGAAGGTAGGTGGTGTTTGGGTTAGAAAGATGCACGGCTGTTAATACGGCTTTGCTGAGGACGCTCACTTTTCTCCATGATTGTCCCAAATTCTGGCCTCCATCAAACTCTCAACATCCGCTGAAACGCATTCAAGTAGTCTTTTTCTTGTGTAGATCAAGAGAGTTTTGCGACGTCCAAAGCGGAGTGTTAGTAAGAGGAGGTCCGTATATAAATTCTAAAAAAAAATTGAGCAATCAGGCGCGCAAAAAAATGTGCACGACGTTATGGGAGGGTATAGAAAAATACACCAAACGGCTTATTGCATCGCAGTAACCTCACCTCTTGAAATCCTTTGGTGATCTCAAATGACCTAGTGAATCGTTCGATGAACAAGTAAAACAACAGTCGCCGTTGATGGCGTTAGCGTAAGATTCGTTGATAATGGCGTGGTCGCGTTCGGACAAGCATCATGTTTGTAAACAAAGTTGGCGCTGTGGTCGGCAACGATGCGGGGTGTAGGCAAAAATGCAGCATTCCTACACTGGGCGAAGCGACGCTGCATTCGAAACCAGCTCGCGTAGGGGAATAATTCAAAATGTGCACGTCGCTTGTGATTTAAAGCCTTTTGCTGATCCTCGGAGCGTAGCTCTGCAATATTTCAACCTGCACTAGTTTGATTTCTAGAAGGAATTTTTAGCCGGTGCGCTTCAACGGACGCTTCTCCGCTCCTAGTTGGTGGTAAGTAACAGTGCGGCTACGGTGGGCGACAGCGCGAAGTTTGGGTAGAAACTATAATCGCCCACAGTTCTCAAATTCTGGGTCGGCACAGCATATCTAATTGGTAGTGCAAGATATAGACGACGCGACGCACGACACGAAGAAGATTTTTCTCTATGACCAAACTTGAGATGTGCTTCCTATTTTCTCCGAGCCGCATCCCTCCGAAGACCGTGGAAATTAATGAACACTTAGGTCAGATAGCTACTTTGAATAAAGCACATGCGATCGTAAAGTTTCACAGGCGTATTTATAGATGTTGTAAACTAGGAAGCGCAAAATACCAGACGACGGACAGAGTAAGCGCTACTACCAACTGTTTATTCATGCTGTGGTACAGGGGTTATATAGGAACAGAAAGTCGAGCATGCGCGTGGAAAAGGCACAGAAACCGCACATCAGACATACGCACAAGTTAATCAAAAAAAGAATCTAAAAAGGCACATTCCGATGAATAAACGTTACAGACGTGTCACTGATACAACGATCGGACAGCTTTCGGATATAATAAGCCTCTAGAACGAGCCTAGCCTTATCATTGCCGCTCTTGCCTAGAACCGTGGTTTTCTCCAACCTTGCCCTACACGTGCACGAAGCAATGTGACGCACGATATTAGCACTAGTGTCTTTGTTTGCTATGTTTTTGGCATGCTCCCCTAGCCGGTCGTTAATACAGCGGCCATTTTGGCCAACGTATGAAGCCCCCCATGAGAGGGGAATGCAGTACACCACTCCTATTGCACATTTGGTGTAGGCGATCCCATGTTTTTGTTGCAGCCCCTGCCGGCACAACCCGTGATGCGAGGGCATAGCTTAGATAGCTTGTTGGGTGCTGAGAACACCAAAGGCACACGGTGTCTGCCAGCCACTTTTTTTAGGTTGTGCGTGAGTTGGTGTACATAAGGGACCACCACCGGCTTCGATGGAGGGTGCTCAGATCTTTTTTGGGCGCATTTGTGCTTCTGGAGGAGAGTTTCAGCGACAGCTGAAATGACCGGGCCAGGGAAGCCTGCTGATAAAAGTCGCCCGGTATTTTGCGCTTCCTAGTTTACAACATGCATCACCAACTAGCCCGGCAGCTTGCTCTCCTGAACTGTATTCATAGATGTTTTCTTCGTGCTCTAACCGAAATTTACGCTCACCCTGCGAAGCTAAAAATAAATAATTTTGCTTTCTATTTCAATATTTACATTAATATGTGCGCATCTTATTCAGAGTGACTTTCGGTGTGGTATTTGCTGTTTTTTCTAGTTTCTGATCGTGCTACGATTGAAAAATTGTAATAATCTGGGCAATAACACTGCGTGACTTTGCCGAGATTCTAGCGTCGTTGGACCTGTCTTCAAAGGAAATGAGACAAAAAGAAACTACGTGAAACGCCTGCTAGTCTACCTAAGTCCGGTGCTGCTTTGGTTCGGTGCGCTCTGTGTTGTCGTGCCTTCATCACGTTCTGTGAAAACTTAAGCCCGTTGAACCACCATGAACCACCTACTAGGACGAATTATCGCCATTTTTGCTTCAAACGTCGCGTGTTCAGCGGCACACTGTGAACGCCGAAGGCGACCGCCAGCAGCTTTTTGTCTTTTTTTGCGCGCGCGAAGTGATACACGGGACATTGTCCGGGTGATTACCATCTGAAAATGGCCCCTTGCATTGAACTTACGACCACAAGCACACGGAATATCGCGCCTAAACTTACGCTCACAGCACGACAGAATGTGGACGAGATGCACGCGTTACTTGTTTCTTGCACTTTTCGCCACGCGACTGAAAAGCAACGATGCGGATTGAGAGGAGCGAGGTAACTGATTACATTTCAATGCATAAACGAAAGGATAGCCGCGAAGCCGATCCGTCGCCGAACTTGTCCTTCTCCTCGGCCCCTGCCCGTCGCTTTCGCGCCCCTCTGACTGCAGTAAACTTGTGGAATCTTATGCCGCTTCCTCTCTTCTGCATTGCGGCTAAACAAACCGCACCAAATTTTGTCGGCACGCCATGAATTACGCCCAAAAACACGCAAGCGTGGCGCACCCAATGCGGACGGTCCCGCCTTTTGCCTACAGAACGAAAGTCACTGCTGACGCCAGCGCCGCCGAATCTCTTTGACGTCACGGCCTGACGCTTGTCTATAGCGCTCTACTTTGAATATCGCCTTCTTCACCAACTTTAATCCGTGCATCTCGCGCTCTGCTTTGGCGGTTCTCGCGTTCTGCAATATTTATCCTCTTCAAAACACAAACGCACGCGGTCACTTGAAGATCCAATGAAAGGGCCAATGAAGAAGCACCAGTCGAGCCTGGATCAATGGAAATGGCGCGCCAGAAGAATTGAGCCACCACCACAGTTTTAAAAAAAATATCTTAAAAAAAATAGCTGTTACTGAATTCATTTCATGAAACCGACGTGCACTTGTTAATTGGCTGCACATATCGCCCGTTATATTTTCTTCCTCCCAATATAAAACTCTCACATGTCACATAAATCTGAGACTGATTTTTCAGAAGAAGGTGCAGACAAAATATTAAACTATTTTTTCGCCTTTATGCCCAGATTGCTATTTCCTCGCCAGCACAATTTTAAAAAGCGTTTATCAAATGCAGCCGGCGGTGAGTGTGGTGCGCGAAATTTCACGGTTATCGTCATCGCTGGTACTGACTTTCGAGAGAACGCTCCCTGAGCAGGGCTCTTCTGAGATTAGAGACGTCCGTTCTAGTCGTGGCTCAAATTGCCTTCTGTATGCATGCTTGAAAACAGCAAAGTAATTAATCATCAAATGAGGCATCACAGAAGGTAGATAATGCTTTTGAGCAATTAGAAATTTGTCTAAAATAATTTTATTTTAAAGAATATCTTTAATTTTCGCTATTATATACAAAACATCTAAAATGAATGGCACAAAACAGGCCAGCTCATGAACGCCAAGTGTTCTGCAGATATAGAACTATAGCGCTCTTAGAAATATAGCGCTCTTCGCTATCTGTCATGCAAGAAATCGCGAAGTGATGTATAGTCTAAATTTCTGAGCAAAAAAAAATAAATTGCCTATGCAGTGCGCCACCAAACTAGGGCAAATATGTTGACGTGTGTTGCCAAAAGTTGATGAATTAACGCTAATATATATCTCGGCTCAATGCCTAGCTGCTACTCGTTCAGCGTACTGCGGAAAAATTGTAAATTAGTGCGAACACTCAAAGCTGAGCGGATATCGTCCCAATATGCTGATTAGACTGGTCGCTGCGAGTGTTCCGAGAGAACATTGTGTGGATTATCATATGTAGCAGGGTGCATGTGGAAACTTCTTCCCAATAGCTAAATATCTGGTATCAAAATTCAGCAACGTGAAATTTCAGAACTTTGTAGGCGTACGGTATCCACTTACCGGGAAGCTATTTTTGAAAAATGCACTGTGCGACAAGTTTTTGTGAATTACTGAAGCAGCAAAACGCATTGTAATAAACTCATGCGAAGAAAAAAGGACCTCAAAAGCACAGCTTCGAGCAGACATTCGAATTCCTAAATAATTCTACGCTTGCACGCATTATACCGCTCCTTTGGTCCAGCGTCTATTTGGTGTACGAAATTATTATAAACTCCTTATGCACTTCTTAGTTTATCCAATGTTTATTTGAAAGATAATTTCTACATTAAATCAATTCGTTAGAGGCAATTAAATGTATCAAAAGAAATTAAACATACCATTTAAGTTTGAAACACGCAAAACGCATATCGGGCGAAAAAGTCTCTCACTGCTTTTGTTTGTCGGTGTCTTGTTATAAACTTTGTGTCCTATCTACTCGTCCTTGGAGGATTCACCTAAACATTTGACCAACTTTGCGGTCTTATACATAGCCTAATATTCGAGAACGCCATTTTGGAAAATCTCAGGCGAAGAATTTTTCTTTCGTTTCAATACTTTCATCCTAGAAAATAGTGCTGAGGGCACTGAGTCGGAGGTATGATGTAGAGATTTCATATATATTCATAATCTATTTCGTCCCGAATAAGTTTTAAATAGTTAGAGCTTAGCGAACCGGAAGATGATATTTTTGAAAAGCCCAACGGCAACCGATCTCTCAGTTTTCTCCCCCTCCCCCCCTTCCCACCGTGGACCGAAAAAAATATTAGGCTAAGTGCCCTTGTGGGATACCTTTCACCGTACATCGTCTGTCTATAAAAGGGACTGAAGCAGGAGGGACAATTTCGATGAGAATTCAAGGAGATTTCCAGGGTACATCAATGCCGCGCCTGCGACCTGCTGCACGCTATGGCTATCATTGCGTGCTGTCTAGCTTAAATGCCTTTTTCGTGATCAACCACTTACTTGGAAAATGAAAACAGGTTAGAGCTAACAACTTCTACACAGAAATATTCTATGCTTTCTAAGGTTACATTAGGGTCAAACCTCCTTGGCTGCCCGTAAACGTGCTGTACATCACATCAGATAACAATATACCATGTGGCGGAGTGGCCAGGGCACTTTTACATATAAGAAGAGATTTTTGGTTCCCTCTAGTGGCTAGACATTAGTAAAGGGAAATGCAAAAGCGACACTGTGCGAAAATTTCGAAAATAAAAAAATGCAATCAATGAAAGATTTGCAAAGCCGATCAAGAGATGTGCTTAAGCCGCTTTTTCAATTTAGGCGTTTCAAAGCCACTAAAAGAGAGCCGCTTAGATTTCGGTAGTGGGTGGAACTTCTCTAGTAGCAAACTTTTTCATGTGTGTCTCCGAAAAAAAAGTTTACAGTTCATAATAGTTTCGTTCTCGATGTTTTCCTTCTCTTCTTCTGGCTCTCTACAAATTTAACTGAAGATTACTTTTCTCTACCTTCCGAAACAGATAATCTTCCATTCGACCTGATGAGCACTTATGAGGTGCTAGCTGCTCAATCGACTTGCATTGTTTTAAGGACGGGGGAGCACGAAAATGGTAGGTTTTCCCCCCACTTTCCCTCACAGCTTTCCCTCGTTGATCCTTAAAAGACTGCCCAGTTTTTCGAAAGTTTTCTTTACTCCGTGGCCTGTTTATGCCGTCAGAGAGGTTTTGGGACAAGGTGCAGTTAAGAAATCTTTATTGATAAGGATTTTTTCATTTAGAATTGAGCGAAATCCTAAAACCAAAACTATGCACGATTTGTCGAGTGTGAGAAGGGCATGGTGAGGGGATTACGTAATGCCCATCGTGTAACCGAAATTTGCAAATATATCTACAGCATGTTGTCGCACCGAGTCAGTATTGAAAACAAATTACCTAGTGATTTTTTGCAGTTTCACTTCACAAAGATATTTATTATTTAAGTTACTATAATTTATTACATTGAACTATTTCCACCTGCAGCAAATTAAGTTATATTCATTACCTGAATTTGAATTGTTTTGGTGAATTTACACGTCTCAGATAAGCAGACGTGGCTTTCAGCACAAACCTTTTTGTTTCTTGATACATTTAAGTGCAGTTTTTTGAGGATATTAGAAATAATTTTATGACCACTGTCACACAGTTTCACTGTTGTTCCTCCGGAAAAATGTGTTGTAATGTACATTTTTCCTCTGAAGTTTGTGACAAGGCTGGAAAATTAAAGGGCGACTGCAGAGGTGTTAGAATTCGATGCGTTTTGAAGGAAGAAATGTGTGAAACATGCAGTTAAAGCCAGAAAATCGTTTTGCCCTAGCATTTTAAATGGCGGCGTTATCGCCGAATAAAGAGGCGTCGTCTTTCAGAGGTTGGTTACATTCGGCATCTCTATGAGCCTATTGATGCTATGTAGTTAATCTGTTGAAGAGTAGCCTTTCTGAAAGGCAGCCTGGTAGAATGACTAAAGTGCAAGGTTGACCTAACTCAATTTACCATAACCTTAATAAACACATTGAAAATGAGGGGCAGTAAGCTTCCTAAATCAGCTTGAAATTTTTGTGCCCCTTAACATGACCCTTCTTATGGATTAAGATGTTTACATTCTTAGAAGATCTTGGTACTCTCGAGGCCATAACGCAATACGTATAGTGAATGGCAAGTGGTTTTAGCACAATGTGTGCGCTGTTATTCTGAAAATCTTCTGTAGCTTGATCCTCACCAGCTACTGTTCCGCTTATTGCAAAGCGGGCTTTTATATGTACGTTGTGAGGTCTTTCGCATAACAATCATGACTGTTCAAGAAGAAGCAGTGTGCTTGTCTGCGTAGACAAGAGGAACCGCTGACAGAACAAATTTAACGCTGTCGCGTCATACCCTTCGAGGTGGAGCTTAAGTCTACCCAAATTTTTTGCAACGTTCCCTTTCTGCAGTGCGCCCTACTGCGCCTGAGCGCTCTAAAAAAGATAACCAGTGGCGTATATGGCATACAGGCGTCATAATAACGGACCATCGGAGCGTTGGTTCATAGGCAGCTGCAATGGCGAGAATATATGGGCCTAAAATTCATCGGCAGTCCTAAAGCGCATTCCTGGCAAGACCCCTTCCCGAAGCCCTTCGGATTGATCCCCGCTGGCTTTTCAGTGTTGGCTGTTTACAAGTAAGAGTGAATAAGGTGCACTCTAAACAGGACCGCATATGCCATTGGCGGCACCGCGTAGCCGCAGAACGTCGCCAGCTTGATTCATTAGCAGTCCGCGTTGGGAGAAATATAGGCGCCTAAAATTCGTCGCCGGAATTTTTTCAGTTGGCGCTCGCCGTCCTTTCAAGAGCCTCACCTGACTGATTTGCGCTGGCTCTTGCAACGTCGCCACAGTGGTTCATTGTTTCCTCACACGTTTGTTTTGTTTCTTCGTGAATTAATATCTGGAACTTGCTTTCTCTCTTTCGAGCGTTGTTCTTTGACACCTACGCTTTATTTGCCCTGACTTGCAGTTTACACCTTTTTTTATAACATTGTTTACTGGCTCAGGGCATAGAGTTTAGGTAAAAAAAAATAGGAGAGAAGGGGGTAGATGAATGAGAGAAGGATGCCGATCTAATGAGGGCAAGAAAAAATAAAGAGAATGTTTTTACATTCCAATCAGTGAAAACATCGCACTTTAGTGCTACGCCGTAAACGGGCATGCCACCGGGCGGAGCAGATTGAAGTTGATGAAGATGACGCTCTCCAAAGCACAGCGCGAGAGTGTGGTGCGGTTTAACACGAGGGATGATCGGCTGTGGCCATGAGGATTAGGAAACCGTCCTCAAGAGCTGTGTCTTGAAATGCTTCTAGCTGGAAACAGTGGAAGTATGGCAGCAACTGAGGCGTACGAAGAGAGCAAACGGCAGGGAACTGCTAGTGTGCCGACATGTACAACTGTATATAGAAGTACTTGATACTACACGATATGACCGCAAAGTAGTGAGCGATTACTCTCCTTGATTGCAGCAATTTTCCTCGAAGGTGCATAAGTATACGAACGTTGCCTTTTTGTTGAAGATCTGAGTATCCCTAAGCGAATTCGCGGACCCTTTTGTTTTTTGCCTCTCGTTTCTTAAAAGGGATTCAACAAACTTAAAAGATATAAAATCAGTGTTTGAAATATTCGTGAACAATAGCCCCGCACCATTTTGTTAAACTGATTTTTCCTTTAGGACTCGCCGATGTGCCTGTGATATTGTGATTTGGCTGCCTATCCAAAGGCCCCCGGATCGAAACGAGGCCGGAATGGCCGCAGTTTAAGGAAGCTGAAATCCACAAATACCTGCGTGTTTGCCAATCCCTGCGTGCGTTAGAGAACGCCAGGTGGTCTATATTAGTTACCAGCCCTTCATTCTTCCGTCTCTGATAGCCCGCGAGTCGCTTCTGCAGTAGTAAGGGGAATTATGGTAATCAAATCAGCATAAAAGAATAAAATGTTGTAGAGGAATATCCGTGGCTACTTTCTTTTGTTTAGAGTGCTGTATCAAAATTGGGTTAAAATTTACTTTTTTCTGCAAGCAACGAACATGTGCAGTTTACAGAATGAGTGTTATTCAAGGCATCGCATCTTATTATGCAAAAATGGAACCATATTTTTTGCTTAGACACCTGCTCATCGAATAAATGGCCTGCTTTCTTATTTTCGCGTAGTGAAGCAATTGTTCAGGTCAATTTGCGATTTTGCTACGCGATCAGCTTGTGCAAATTCCATCCCCTAGTAGTTAGGCTCACGCGCAGGCCGACCCTATGAGCTGCGCCGGAGTTTACGAATAGAAACATCGTCTGCCTCTTCATTAAAGTAAGGAAGAAGCACTCAAGCATTGCATCCATCTCTCTGGCAGTGCAGTATTTGAGCACTTCTCTTGTCCCATTGCGCTGTACTTTATCAACAGTGATAAATACTGTTATAATATAGGCGTTAGTGATAAAAGTTTCACAAAAATTAGTAGCAAGTTAGAACCAGTGTCTGGTCATACCCTAGTTTCACTAAATTGTCCAGTTTTGTGTTTTGTTTTCAGGTAGACCATACTGTATGATTTGGGGATTGGACAACAGTGACCACAAAAAGGAGGAAAAATGCTTTTATGCGATTGAGAAGGTCTGTGTGAGCGAAAGCTTCGAAGTCTGGGCGCATAATAACCGTTGTATCCAACACGATGAGTTGGCTAACAGAGCACAATAAACGATGTCACAACAAACTGCGCTCAGAAATATGTTCTGGGGCAATCCCATGGTTGTCTAAATTTGCTTTCTGCATATCGAATAGTGCGGAAGGCGCATCAACGAACGTGTAAGAGCCGCCGCATTACTTATAATAAAAATGGCAGCAGTAAAGCTAGCTGGTTTCACGTCTATGCATTATGTTGCCGAACTGACAAGCGTAGTCAACAACAAAAAATATCCGAAATAAAAAAACTCTCAAACAATACACAATAACCTCACCAGGGATCACTTTGCTAAACAACCCATTGGACCTGCATAATGTACTCTTCGTCACATTTTTTTCTAGCATAAGCCAAGTTTAAAAATTACATTACGCTCGAAATCCCGTTCTTTCAACACAGCCTTTTCAAAGAGATGAGATCCGAAAGCGGCCCTCTGCTGTGCCATGTTTGTGTACGTAAAGAGGCCTGATTGGTCGCAACTATTCCGGAGCCCTGCACTACGGTAATGTTCGTATAACACGTGTCGCTGTGAGATTAACGCACCTTGTGCCACATTTTCGGACTAAAGTCTCCAGAACATACATGTTTGAAAGTTGAATTTCTACGTCGGGCGGAGCAGCTTTGCGTGCAGACTATATGAAATTTATTTTTTCAAGAATTTTTGTCAGAGAAGAAGAAGCCTAGAATGTCGTTATCTGTTGACCCAAACGTTTTCCTAGCGTAAACTTTTCATCGTGCCAAATGAAGCCCAGAGAGGTAACGAGGTAACAAAAAAAAAAGCGGGACCGGACTGCACTTGTGGCATTTTCTCGCTATAAATCACACTGCGAAATCACATAGCAAATCCAATATGCAATGAGATTCGATACACAAGCTAATATTGCTGGCTGGACTGAGAGAGTCGATTTTGCAATGTTTGGATTAAAGTTTTAAGAACAACAGAAATTTTCACTCAGTAATGCCTGACGCGTCGCAGTCCTTCTTTAACTGCGCATTTGTGAAGGAAACCAAGCAACACAAAGGAAAATATTAGAATAAATCTTAAAGAATAAATTTTGAAAATATATGAACAGCTACAAGAACTACTAAAAATAAAGATTCAGTAACAAGTAAAAATTATAGGATTGCACTTAAGTCTGCTTAAGAGAGAAATGCGAAATCATTTCGCTTTCCTCTCTTTCTCGAAAAATTTTTCATTTTTAATTTTGATTTTATTGCTTGAAGTTTTGTTGTTTTTATTTTTTATTTTGTTTTAATGCTATTTTAGATTTTTAAACACTTAGTAAGCTTTCTAACGCATTTATATCGTTTTTCATCGAATCTGTCACAAAAAACCTGCTTCGAACACGGCATTTGTTTTCATTTTTCAATTTAATTACCTCTAAAAATTAATCAACCAAACTTTTCCCATTTCAAGGTCTACTCACGCACTAGCGAACAAAATCAAACTTTTGCGTATTTATCCACAGAACGACGTAATCGGGCGGCCCAAATTTACTGACAATTTTTGATGACGCGACATAACCATATAATGCTTTTGCATTAATAAGTCTCAAGTCGAAGTCCTTGAAAGCATTGTTGCCATGTATTTGGCATCGGAAGATCTCTGCAAGAAATTTCTAATAAGTATGACGAAGTGCTCAGAAAATGGAAGCAGCAAAGCATGATATATCGTCTAAGGAATCGGGCGGAAAAACTTCCGCTCGAAGCCATAGAACAGGAAATTGATAATCTCAAGGAGCCTACAATGATCTCGAAGAGTATGTACAATAGATGACTTATTCGAGAAATTCATGCACTGCCCCCGCATATCAACGAAAGCCTGCTAGAGCGCGCGTCCGTGTTACGGCCTGAACAATTATAACGATTTTACGTGATAGACACCGAGTATGGTACTAGACGATGCCGCTACGCGCGCTGGTTGGCAAGAAACATTTTAAGAGACGCCGGCGCGTTGTCGCAGCAGGTAGTGCCTGTGGTCAGTCGCATACGAGCTGTGTAGCGGGTGTACCACGGGTGCTTTCTTCACGTTTTTGACAAACTGTGGCCTATGAATTTTATAGGACGCTTTTGAGCGTATTTTTCATTTTTTGGCGCTCATTTTTTGCTTAGATTCCTTAGTACTGGTCCTGCGCAAAAATGATTGAGTGTTCTGTACCGTTCTGAAAATTGCTAGTGCAGATGCCTTTTCTGTTCAGGCGTACTGCAGCTTGAAGGCTGTGAGAGCAGCTTCCTGCGCACTTCTAACTTGATTGCTCGTATGATGGCAAACAAAAATGCGCAAATTGGATAGCAGCAGTGGTCGCAAGCCTAACGTCACATCCCTCGTCTCAAGAGCAGGTTGTCGCTGTAGCAGTTTATTGCTCAAGTACTTCCGGAGAAAGAATTCTTGGAATGGTGCTGATCAAAAGATTCGACCTCACCTCAATCTGAACAAAATTATGTCCACCTCCCTCAGCGTCAACCTCATCAGTTGACGTTGTGGACTCCTCAGATTCCCTCACCGCGTGTTCCCTGATGTCAGCGCTGGCATCACTGAATTTCACCTAAACCTCAAATTCTAAGTTTAATGTCGGGTGCTCGACCTCAAGAAAAAAACAAATAAGCGGTTAATAATTTTTTTTCACTAAGCTATTCTGAGAATTGAGACAGGAAAGGAAAAATTATGAGTATACCATTATAATGTATATTGATACAAACGGAGGCACTAAGTGGTATATAATTTAATATCGGGTGCACAGATGCGATTGATGTGCACGCAAGGAGAGAAACAATCTGGGATGAGCCCTCAGAAAGTTTTTGGCTTGCGGGCCGGAGTGTCCTTTATGCGGTTAACACCAGTACTACGGATTTTAATTTTTTTAATTACGTTGGCTTTATTGTAGCTATTTGTAAACTTATCAGTTTAAATATTTGGCAACTTGCTTTTCGCATACTTGTTCGTATTGGAAGCCTCTCTCATCCACGCATGAACCCGCAATCGACCAACACAGACATTCTACTCCACGGAGAAGAAATTCGGAAGAGGGAAGGGTATACACGATACTATTCTTATACCTTTGAATAGTTAGCGAATGTAACGAAATTAATCACCGATCTACTTTCCGATGTGACGGCTACGTACGCGCATATTAGTATATTTTGGTTTTCCAGCTCTATCCGGCACACAGAGAGGACTCAGCATTGATGCAAATTTTTCCACTCAACAAACGCTCTTTTTAGTCCTCTGCATTCTTCCTTCATAAATACTAAAAAAGCTGCGACTGTACCACACCCACAAAGGCGAGTTGTATTCATGCCCATGTAGAACCGAGTGGCTTCGATTTTTTTTATCGATAGCGTTGAACCAAGGCGCGTCGTTGAAAATAAAATCTTTATATATCTATGTGGTCTGTGGCGCCTGGCTCGGAGCGTCGATGGAGAACCGGACACAGATGGGATGTTCCGGCGATCAAGCTAGATACCAAATTCATGTGCCAGGAGACTTCAAGACTCGAGTCTCCGGAGGGTAAGTTCTTACCGCAAGGTATTGCCCCGAGCTTCAATAGTGTAAAAGCATGCTTGTGCTCCGAATACTAGCTGGCTGAACAAAGACAGTCACCTCGTAAGACAAGAAAATAAAAATGTTCGCGTTAGGAAACAAAGCTATTTATCCAATTATACGCAGGATACCATGTGAAAAAATGTACTTTCAAACTACGTAAATCGCGCACGAGCTCATGCGTAGTTATCTATAAAAATAGACGTCGACAACACTGGCTATTTTTCTTGACTATTTGACCAATGCATAGCACTTGGTACAAAGCTTTTTCTGCTTTCTGCTTTTTTATCTACATTTTTATATACGCTTTATTAAGAGCTCTGTGATCACCCGCTACAAAGAGAAATGGGCATATGAGCACCATCATTTCCCGCTATGTTGTCACATCAATCAACCGCATGTAAAGGGAAGTGCAGCTAGGCCTTTTAAACATAGAAGCATTTCTACAAAAACAATAGTCCAGCACGAGCCAGAGATCCAAATGGCGAACCACTTTCATGGCACCAAGTTTCGATAATATTGGCTCGCGGTGTATTTTTTATTTTGGAACAGTATTGTCATGAGAGGTCTGTAGTCACTGCAAGACATTAAATAATACTTCGGTAACACTTACACAATTCTTGACCCACTCTGCTGTAAATTGGAAGAAATTGCCCCCCCCCCTTAGCGACACGCCTCATTTCAAGGTCCTTATGTATCTCTGATGACTACACACGCTGGCGTGACGCAAGACAAAGGGTGTCCACTAGCCGGTCCACATTGATCACATCCGGATTCTCCAGCAGGTAAACGCGCCGGTCACGTATGACATACTGTAACGACATATGCCAATGACCCTCAATAGACTACTATAACTAGTATACTATACCTTCGAGATCACGGCAATTATGATGATGCGTATGAGCACGTATAGTCTTGTTTTGGGCCATCCACGCTACGATGAATTTCTTGCGTGCTTGTTGGACTGAGCATGTTTATTCGTTGCATCAGGCAAAGCTACCGCGAGTCACTGCGAGTTAAGTGCTTTGCGCGCTCCCTGGTACGGCTGCTAGGCCAAAGTGCAAAGGTGGTGGGAAAAGGGGGGGGGTGACTAATTGCCGTGAAAGCAACACTGATTCCAGGCAGACCAGAGGGCAGCGTACTGCTGTACGCTCGGGTCGTCCAAACAGGGGACGCCGAACACCAAGCTTCACTGAATGAAGACTGGGGCGGCGCTCTCCAACTCCGCTTCGGAAGGGGCGCTCGTTCTATTAAGCCGCGGCAACTGCAAAGTCTCTGCCTCAAAATATCGACCTCACTGAATAACGACCTCAGACAACTTCAAACTCACGCGTCAGGTTGATGTATGATTTGCTGAGCTCACGAGAAGTAAATATTTCCAGCCGTCGCTGAACTCACCTGGGTGCGCCATACCGTAGGATGAGATGATGAAGGATGAAAGGTGCAACATCTGTCGCGGAAGCAGATGCCAACGGCACAGTTTCCGCTTAACAGGTGACGTGGTCAACGGCGACGATTACATAACAATGGCCGTCCGGAGTTGGTGGAAGGGGACCATAAAGATCAATCACAACGCGGTCGAATGGGTGGGCAGAGCATGTGAGTGGCTGCATGGCTGAAGCGGGGAGGCGAGGCGGTTTCTTACGGCGTTCCAAACGTGGCAAGAGCGCACATATTGTCGCACAAAGCTGCACATATATTTGTTAACCACGATGCACACCTGGAATACTCTGCCCACCTTGTCTGCCAGGGGGCATTCCCCACCCACTTCTCACCCCCATCCCGGAGTGTTGGCTGTCCTAAAAACGCTATCGCATTCACCACACGAAATGTAATCTAGTGTCACCGCAGTTTTTTCTTATTATGGACACTATCTTCTGCTCTCGAAACCATGAGTGAGTACAGGCCAGTATGCGGACACGGGAGAGTGGAAATTGAGGCGGGGGGAGGGGGGGGGGGCGATTTGTGCCGTCGGTGGGTGAAGCCAGCCCAGTAATGTCCAAGTGCTCCACAAGGAATCGAAGGACTAGGAGGTGGTAGGGGCCAGGGAAGAGACGGCGCCGTCCTGTGCCACTTGGTAGGGATGGGTGCACCTCCCATGCAGTCGCCTGTGACTGGTTATTTAAACGGTCGCGAGAAGTTTTGCGGCGCCTCTCATGACCTGGTTCTACGGCGCAGTTCGACTTAGTCGCTGCCGGGAGGAGTAACAGACTGACCCTGCTCTTGCCTGTCTCTGGTTGCAGTATGTGTGTACTGCATCTGCTGTCTCATGCGGCCTTTGTCGCCTACTCATAAACTCGAAGTGCGAAGATACAAGGAACCAAGCTGTTCGACACAGCTGAATCCGGGCCCAGTGAACAACAGCTTGCGCCTAGTGCAACAGAATAACATCGGCACATATCGTGAATAAGGAAAAATCGCTAAAATATTAACACTGCTCTTCGTCTGGGTGAGGGAGGGCTCACAAAGATATGTGAGAGCAAAGAGGGAGCGGACTACCACATTTTCCTAAGTGAGGGTGAGCGGTGGCAAGGAAATTTTTCAAAATGAGGGTGATATTGAGGCAGGGCCAATAGTTTGAGTGTTTGGGTGAAATAGGAAAGTGAAACATGAGGACATTTGCCGGTTTCTTATTACGAGTGAAGTGTTTGATGGTTTGTAACATCTAGAAAAAATTTCATTTTTATGCGAAATTGCTTATGGACCTTGCATGAAAATGCGGCTTGAGTGGTACCAGAAGCTATAGCCAGCTGTGCGACTTCTTCTTGTCTGAAGCTAACGTTATCGCTTTTGTCCACATTGATTTCTAATGCAGCTTAATTTTTATTCTTAGAAAATTACTGCCTCGATTAGTGCTGCCTAACTTACTAACTCAATTACTGCCACGTCGCACTGCTCGAAAAAACATCTTCATTAGGCTTCGTAACCCCTGTCTATCCTCAAAACACACGCCTTGATATTTCATGGAAATTGTGCAGCGCTCAGAACTAGACTTGTTCAAATATCGCTGTATGAAGTATGCTGAGCGGAGTAAATGTCAGCAGCTTCATTCTTGTGTTATGTCCCAACAGAGAAATTCCAGGAAGTGCAGAATGAAAGCTGTGCCCAGGAAAGCATCTGCCTGAAGGCACATGTGCTCCTTGGAGCGCATACTATTGAGAATATCGCTCCAGTTGTCACATGGGGAATTGCTTTTGCTAGTGTGGGTGTTGAAACATGTTGATATCGCTAAACTCTGCGAAAGCACACACCACACGCTTGGCTTGCACTCGCGCTCGCTTGATCGCCGCTGTGCCGCATCCAACACGAGCGCCCTAAGCGACATCCCATGGCGCCGCTGCGAACGTTTCTCCATGGACTACCCCCGCCTAACAACATGACAGTGGAAAGGGATGCAGCTTGCCGAGGTAACCGTGCTCAAAGAATCGAAGACCAATAGTGTAGCAGTTCAGACGCAGTCTATGTTGACGCCGCCAGAGCAAAGAAAGACAAATACTTCACCCCCAAGGTGCGAGTGACAGAACACTAGCCCAACTTCTTTGCCGTAGAGACCGACACTTGAGCAACAGAGGCCGAAGAAGTAACTATCGCCTTAGCTCCCCGGGACTAAAACATGAGAGAAATAATTAGCGACTCTAAGATTGCCATCCGAAATTACAACAAATGCCTGTTTTGCTCTGCTGCCGCAGGACTAATCAAAAACAGCCAAAGAGTAAGCCGCGTAGAAATCATTTGGGTCCCGGCAGAAGAGGGCAATGCTGCAAACGAGGAAGCGAACCGATACCTCCGAGCTCTAGCAAACCGGGAGGGATCGGCGAGTGTCTCGGAGTCCCACATGAACGAAAGTTTCACTTACAGGGAAATGATCAATGAACTCCGTTAGGCGCGGAAACTTTACCCCCTGCACTTCACTCGGAACTTACAAGCCAGCAACCTACGTAGAGCCCAAACTGGGACAGTCACGACCCCCATTCTTCTGTCTAAAATCATTAAACAACCCATTGATCCCGAATGCTTACACTGTGGAAGAATACCAACAAATGAAAACATCGTATCGGACTGTAAGGAAAATCCATCTCCAAAAGACTTCTACCAGCTTCCTCCCGGGAGGCCTGACTTAGGCTTCTGAGGGAGTCGGAACAGAACACGCAAGCCAAGCTAGCGGACAGGGTGGGCAAGGTGGTCCTCTGTTAGGGGGCCATTAATCCTACCGCACTAATCTTTTAGATAAGTTTCTCCAGTTCTCTCCAATCCACTCCCTGGCATTCGGCCCGCGAAGTGTGTGTTTTCCGATTCGAAATACAGTGATGTTTTCACGATGTTTTTAGAGATACATTGAAGAAGTATGGACGTCTGGGTGAGTTGGTAATAATTCGTTGGGGGTGGCACAGCGCGATATAGACGACAGAGTGAAAAAGTGTTAAAAGACCACGCAACTTGCGTCGGAAGAGCTAAACTGCAATTTTTTTTTCTCGTTTTAAATAAAAAATACCTCGAAGGCAATAAACTGTTCTACGTAACCCGCTATTGTTTGTATTCTTACTTGAGCGACCTCAAGGTGAAATTAATGAGTGTTTTTGGCTCAAAACGCACTTTATGCAAGCCCCGCCGCGGTGGCTCAGAGGTTAGGGCGCTGGGCTACTGATCCGGAGTTCCCGGGTTCGAACCAGACCGCGGCGGCTGCGTTTTTATAGACGCAAACCGCTAAGGCGCCCGCGTTTTTTTTTTATTCGAGAAGTGTGCCATGAGGCATAAGTTGAAAAAAGGAAGGGGGGGGAAGGAATGCACGGGATTGAAAGTTAAAAAAAGGAGTGAAGAACCGTTGCGCTGAGGTAGTCGCAGAGGTTGCTAATGAAACGGTTGTCCATAGTCCACTTCACGTAGTCACTTTCGCGGTACAACCGCAGGCCCACCTCCCTGAGGAGCCGTTTTCTGATAGCAGCCGTCGCTGGGCACGTCCACAAGTGCCGCACATCACAAATGTCCGGTGCAGCGCTACAGTGAGGGCACCTGTCAGGTGCTGGCAGATCTTTGGCACGCCACCGATGACGGACACATGCTGTCAGAGCCGCCCCTGCCCGAATCCGGCGTACAGATACCTCCTCCTGCCGAGTAAGACTACGGGGGAGAGGGTGCGAATACGGAGTAATTAGAGTGCGTGTTCGCTGGCGCAGAACTTCGGAATAGGAAACATAGGACAGGAACGGATCTGGGGGAAGAGGGGAAGGTGGCGGATCGTCTAATGTATGAAGATGAGTCATAGCATCCGCTTGAATGTTATGTGGATCCTGGGCAAGGCCGTGAATCCAGTGTGCGCACACAGGACATGGATACTTTGCGCGGAGCACATGAATGTATTGTGAAATCTGGAACGTCCGTCGAACAGCCTTAAGCTGTTTAAGGGCGGCGCGGGAGTCGGTGTAAATATGAACGGTATTGAATGTTGGAACGAGCGGAAGGGAAGCAATGGCATTATAAATGGCTTGAAGTTTAAATGCCAGGGGAGTGCACGTATCCGCAGTATACGTCGCGCGAGAGTTGAGATGCGGTTGAGATGGACTATACACAGCAGTAACTCCTCTCTCTGCAGAATGTGATGCATCCGTGTATAATATGCACCCTTCAGGCAGATACGCTGCTGATACCGACGGGGAAACAGTGGGGCGATTGTCAGTGAGCTGGCAATAGGACCACGGTGGAAGTGCCTTTAAACGATGAAGTTTGAGAGACTGTTTCCGAGCTCTATTTGCCACCCGTTTGTCGATGATTTCACTGAGTGTATTAAGTTGGGCGAACTCCTGTAGCACAGGTATGGGTGTTAAACGAGGCGGATATGTTATGACGCGCATAGCCTCACGATTGATAGCTTCAAGGGAGTCCCACTGTCTGCGGGTGAGACGTTGAAATTGAGCCTGATATACTATCTGTGGCTGAAGGATAGAGCGCACAAGCTGGCGGGCCGTATGAGCACGTGCGCCACCAGAGCGCATAGCTATGCGACGAATCAGACCTAGAGTAGCGTGAGCCGATTTACGGGTGGCTGTCAGCCACGGGGTGCCAGTCCCAGATGTATGGAGGAGAAGACCAAGAATGCGAACAGTTTCTACCTGAGGAATCAGAGAATTATGTACCGTAAAATTTAAAGGGGGGAGCTTTCTGTAAGCCGGCTTTATTTCTAATTCGAATGAAACATGATTTAGTAGGAGAGAGTGTTAGACCCAGAGGTGGGAGGCGAGATGTCAATACATCCAGCGCGTGTTGAAGGACCGACTGATGAATAGACGCATCTGGATCACGGCCCCACAAGGTTATATCATCGGCATACGCAAGCACGCGGAGAGAAGGGATGGACTCTAGGGCTCGAATAAGAGGAATTAAAGCCACATTAAATAATGTGGGGGCGAGAACGGAGCCCTGCGGCACTCCTCTATTGGAAGTGTGCTGTGCGATGTCAGCGCACGTTAGATCCCCAGGTGGTCGAAATTATTCCGGAGCCCTCCACTACGGCACCTCTTTCTTCCTTTCTTCATTATCTCCCTCCTTTATCCCTTCCCTTACGGCGCGGTTCAGGTGTCCAACGATATATGAGACAGATACTGCGCCATTTCTTTCCCCAAAAACCAATTGTTGTTATTTTTATTAACTTGAGCAATGTTTTTTTACCTTGACATACGCAGTTTCATCACCTGTAATTTTTGTTTAGGTGCTAGATATCAGAAAGAAACAAAACGACTATTTTTGATTTTCCGGCAGCCAGTTAAGTTTTAATACAAAAATACCGAATATACTACATTTTCATAATTTTTTTTTATTTTTTGAAATTATGATTGCCGTATAAATCTGCATGCTCCGAATTATATCGAATGCCAGATTCTCTGAAAATATCAATGGAAAAAATTTTGAAGTGTTTCCTAAAAACTTAATTTTTTTTATTAATTATTGAGCAGTTCCTGGTTTCTCGGCTTTTCTTAACATTCAAACTACCCTCGCCTCATGAATAAATTTTCTTTGAAAAAATATTTCAGGCTTCGATCACGCACATTACAATTTTTTCCGTGTTTTTGTTTAACAAATGGAGCTGGTCGAGTGCAACGTCTGAAACGTTTGGCGTGGAATATGATCCAAAAGCACTTACCCATGTTTTAAAGGAGCGATATACCCAAGAACGATATACCCAAGGGGCACATGTGCCTGGGCATAGTTTGCATTATGCAGTTGCTGGAAATTTCTCCATTGCGACATAACACAAGAATGAAGCTGCTGACATTTACACCACAAAACGTACTTCATGCAGCGATATTTTAACAACACGAGTTCGGAGAGCTGCACAGCTTGCATGAGATCATCAAGGCGTGTGTTGCAGATAGGGGTTACGAAAGAGGATGAAGTTGTTCTCTCGAACAGTGCCACGTGGGAAAGATTTTTTCTTCGCACGACGCCACATCTGGTCGACTGTCGGGTTCTGTGTGTAGTTTGTTGTTTCTTGTGCGGTGGTGTGGCGCGAACGCGCGAATATTTCGAATATTTTGGAATGAAGCTAGCAGCACTGATCTGGGCGTTCGAGTGTGTGTGAGCGTGAAGGCTCTTCAGGTCTTCTCTTCAGAAGTTCTCCGTACGTCGACCGACGCGGACTCCCTTCTTCCTTCTTCGGTGAGGCTGTTCCACGTGTTGGGGTTTTGGTCAGGTGTTTTTTATTTCTGTACCGATAGCTAGGGGCGATGTCCCCTTAGGCCTCGTGCAATGTCTTAGGCTTCCCCGGGTGGGGCCCGGGCCCCACCATTCGCCAGCCTGCCAGCCCAATGTTTGCCTTAGGATTCTTTCAGTTGAAATGGCGTCAGTGACATCCCAGTGGCGCTTGTACCCTTTGGAGATGGGGCACTAAAGCTGAAAAATTCTAAAATCATCCAGGAGCAGCTGAAGGCTGTTACCAGCCGCCACCTAGAAATCTCTGAAGTGCGCTCTTTCGGCCGTAGGGGCATTCTGTGCCGATCCTCGGATGTGCAGTGCGTGTCAGAGTTTCTGCGCTGCACATCCTTCGTGTCATTTTCACCAAAGCCTTTTATTCCAGAGCAACTTTTATATTCAAAAGGGATCATCCGCGGCTTCTCCTCAGGAACTACTTGACGACTTTCACGACGCCGGTGTTGGCATGCTATCAGTTTACAGCTGCACCAGAGATGCTAATGGATCACGTGTGCCGACAGAGTCTGTGAATATAACATTTGCAGGATCTTCATGCCCGTGTGAGCTAAAGGTTTGGCCCATAGTGTACCGAGTCGACCTGCTACATCCTCGTCCGTTCCAATGAAATTGCTGGCGCTTCGGTCACAGCAGCAAAGCTTGCAAATCTGCGACGCGTTGCCGACTATGGGGGGAGAATCATTCCGCAGACCTCTGCAGATCTGAAGATCCCATTTGGAGTCTGTGTGGCGGCATTCATCCGGCTGATGATGCTGGCTGTCACAAACGTTCAGAAGAGCAGAATGTTCTGGACATCATTAAGCAGAGAATGTGCTCTAGAGCTGGTGCTTATGCACAATTAGACCGAAAGAAGCAGTCTTATGGGGGCATTGCAAGATCATGTGGTTCTGAGGCAGAGCCGTTGCTGACAAAATCTGTGGTGTCAGCTGTCGATAAAGCGCTTGCAGATGTTGTGGACCGTATGCTGACCACATTCAGTGAAGCTCTGTCCCAGGTCATTTCAAGTCAGGTTGCTCATTCAACTGTTGGCCTTCCTGTTTTATAAACTAGTCCTTCCCATAGCCTATCTGGTGTCTCTCCCCTGGCTCCTATTCCTGCTGCGTCTTCGTCTGTTCCTGTACATAGTACCGGGGATAGCAGCCTTTCTACCGTTTGCACTACGGACGTCGAGATGGGGAATCCTTCCCAGAAGCGTCGTGCTGCTTCCTCTCCTTCGATGTCTGCCCTCCCAAGCAACAAATGTAAGAAAGGCTCTCCTAGTATTCCACATAAATCTGATGTGTTAAAGGAGGCTGTCACAGCCTCTCTGCTTTTATAGTCACAATGGCGGGGTTAAAAGTACTACAGTGGAATTGCCGTTCACTTGTATCTTTTTTTCACGATTTACAGCACCTTGTCTCATAATTCGACCCAGACATAATTTGACTTCAGGAAACTTGGCTTGCTTCTATTAGGTCATTCTCTCTCAAATATTTCCGGGTATTCCGAGCCGATCGCAATTGCGGCGGGGGTGCTGGCTTCTTAACATTAATTGCTTCTAAATTTGTTCATCGGGCGCAAGTATCACACCAAATTCAAAGACCTGACTTCGAACTGTTGGCTGTTGATATCGCAATTACACAGTGTGTACCCCCTTACCGTTGCTAATGTTTACTTTCCTCAGGTGTCCACAGCACAGACCATTTAAATGTTCTTTTGCGGTTTAACAATAGAGTGGTGATTGCTGATGATTTCAATTCCCATCACGTAATTTGGGGTTTTCGTACTGATGCATGTGGGCAGCTTCTTTGGTCATGGATGTCGGTAAGTAACGTGCGTTGCTGTAACAGTTCAGGAGTTACTTTCTTGCGTTCCGACTCTCGCTCTGTCAGTGACTTAACATTGGCTGTGAACGGGGCGCATGGGTATTCGTGGTCTACAGTGGACTGTGGTACTTCCAGTGACCACTTTCCGATATCTTTCACAATAGCAGCTTCTCCCCTAAGGGCAACTGCTTCTCTACAAAAATTCGTAAACCACACACATTTAAAAAATCTTGTGGGATCCTCTTTCTTTTCCATTGCATCATCTGATTACTTGGATCGCGCTAACCAAGTTCTCTGTTCCGTGTTAGGGGCCTCTGAGCGTTCCGTGTTCACGGTGCAGTCTACGGTCAAGAACAAACAGCCCTCCCTGTGGTGGAATGATTACTGTGAGAAAGCATATCGGCTCAGAAAAGCTGCCCGGAAAACCCTCTCTCATAGCCACTGCCTGCGGAATTGAATAAAGTACAAACTTTTTGCGGCTTCATTTAAGAGGACCATTGCTAAGGCGAAGGAGGAGTACAATGCGGATCTGAACAGTTATCTATCAACCCCTAATAACCGCAAAGCTTTGTACCGATTCATGGAACGCAACCATAAAACGCCGTCCTCTCATGTTACACAGTCAGTGGTGATAACACCCGAGGATGCAAAAAACAACTTGACCCCATAGCACAAGGCCTTGCTCTGCGCTTTCAAGCGCGGTTGGTGGTTCCATTCGTACTACTCCCTCCGCGCGCAGACTTCATTGCGGTTACACCCTCTGAATTATTTTCCATTGTTACTTGCCTCAAACCTGCAACTCCCGGTTGCGATGGGATATCTATCGGTGTGTTGAAGTCTCTTGTGGAAGAATTTACCTCGAATGTATTGCATATAGTTAATGTGTTAATGTGCCCCTGGAGAGAGCTTGGCTATTTCCTGAATTTAAAATTGCGAAAATAATTTTACTTCTCAAAGATAAAAAAGTGTTTTTAATTGATAACATTCAGTCGATTTCCCTCCTGTCTAATTTAGTTAAACTTATTGAACGCATTGCGCACAGCCGTCTTACAGACCACGTTCTTGCAATACAAGCCTTTAGTGCTTCTCAGATAGGGTTTCGTCGGGGGTGCTCGTATTGGACCGCACGTTTAGATTTGGAAACCAGAATTAGGATTCCAATAGAGAAGAAAGAGGTCGCGGCTTTAGTCACTTTGGACATCGCTAACGCATATGAGAGCGTAGAGCATTCAATACTATTGAACAAGCTTGACGAAATTCGGCCGCCTTTTTACATTTTTGCATGGGTTCAGGAATTCATAAAAGATAGGCGTTTCTTCTGTTCTGACGGTTCCTTTACTTCCAAGACTTTTTCACAGACTAGGGGTGTGCCTCAGGGTTCGGTACTGTCTCCGTTACTTTTTAATATACTTGTTAGAGACATACTAATTCAGGGTGACGTCAAAGTGTATGTGTATGCAGACGACATCGCCTTTTTTGCTTCTGCTAGAGACATTCACTCACTTTACCAACTTTTGCAGGCCTAACTCAATGCACTGGAAGTATGGCTACGCAAGTTACATTTAATTCTCAATGTGACCAAATCTTCCGTTCTCATTTTTCCTCCAGCGTCCCCTCTTTATATATGTCTACAGTATTGTGGCGCCCAAATCCCGCAAGTTGAGTCCTTAAAGTACCTAGGTGCAATTTACGACCCTCATCTAGACTGGCGATCTCGTATCAGAAGTATATTCGTAAAAGGTGAGCGAGCTCTCTGTCGCCTTATGCGAATCAGCAATAAGAAATTTGGTATGGGCAGAGACACCCTCTTATTTCTCTATGCGACTTTCGTAAGACCAATTTTGGAGTTCGGTTGCGTTCTGTTCTCCGATTGCCCTAGATACAAAATTCAACCTCTGGTTCTTTTGGAGAGGCGCGCTCTACGAATTTGCATGGGTTTAACAGAATCAGTGGCTAATTGTGTCCTCTTTCTGGAAGCTCGGATACGGGACTTGAACTCTCGCTTCCAGCTTCTCACAGTGCGCACCTTCTTACGGCGACTTGAGCCAATGCCTGGAATGGCTCCTCCAATTTTTTTCACTAACCCAGCTTTTTTCTAGATAAACATTGGCCGCTTTACAAATTGCCTCAATTTGTGTTTACTGAGCAAATTTTGTCTAGAATTGCAGACTCGCTTAGGTCTGTGTAATGCTTCAGCAGTTTGCAGGCTGCACCAGCTCTTTGCTTCGACCATATGCTACCGCTATATGCAAAGCACTTATCTGCCAACGTGCTCCTGGAGGAATATCTGTTTCAGTATCCGACCCATGCTGCAGTTTTCACAGACGCCTCTCAACAAGGCTAAAAGGCAGCAGTAGGTGTTTATTCCCACGCACAAGATTGAAGTTATTATCTCCAGGTCCCTGATTATACACCAATTTTCGCCGCTGAATCTCTCGCTATTGGTTTGGCCCTTCAGAAAGTTCCGAGCATTATTTCTCAAGTTATCATTCTCTCGGATTCCCTCTGAATCTTGGATGCACTAGAAAGTTCGCAAACTACTCTCCTGTACCGATCCCTAATGTAGTGCCACGTCATGTCCTAGAGTTGTGCTTTCAGTGTACCCCAGGGCACTGTGGCATTACTTCAAATTCGATGGCTGATTTCTTAGCGAAATCCGCCATCAATAGCCCTGTTGCCCATGTCATTTCAAACATCACCCTTCTGACCACGTCGCGTTATGAACGTTACCAAAGACACCATTACCTGAGCCATGAGCCCATCCTTGGTACAGCGGATTTCGAACATTTGAAATTCCCAAGGAACATACGTTCCTGCGCATCAAGACAATGTGTGGTTTCCATGACACTGTTGCGCCGTAGGATTCCTCGCCTTAATCTATAGTTATGCCGTTCTGGGTTCACGCCGTCGAATAAATGTGTGTCATGCGGGGACGTTGAAACGATAGATTATTTCATCCTCTACTGCCGGCGGTTTGCACGGCAGAGAATTGAGTTTTTGGAAAATCCTCTCGCTCAATTACGGCTGCCATTTACTCTTCCTGTCCTCCTCTCCTTCGGTGCAACCGTCAAAAGGCATGCCATTTGGCAGGTATGTCAGCTTGTTCACTAGTATATCATTGAAGCCGGGGGATTTTTGTGTTAACTTCTCGATGCCTTTTCTTTCCTCTCAAAATTATTTTCTTTCTGATTAATTCTTAAAATTAGTTATTCTACTCACACCGCTTTGTTTCCTTGATTTTTATACCGATTTCCTCAAGCGCTCTGAAAATTCGTGATTTTCTTTTTCACTCAGAGTCCTCTCAATTAATTAGCCTTTTGAGAAAAACCTGGATGAGATTTTCCCTCCCTGTTTGAATCTGCAACGAACCCTGGCCAATCCCCCACCGTGGTTATGTGCCATCGTATTTGAGGCAACAACCGCAACAACAAAGAATTCTTCAGCGCTGATTGAGGCAGTATTTTTCTGGAATAAAAATTAAGCAGCATTAGAACTCACATTGGACAAGAGCGATAACGTTAGCGTCAGACAAGAACAAGCAAAGGTGGCTACGGCTTCCGGTGCCACTCAAGGCGCATTTTCACTCCAGGTCCTTAAGCAATTTCGCATAAGAATGAAATGTTTTGATATGTTACGCACCATCAAACACTTCACTCATAATAAGAAACAGCCACCGCGGTGGCTGAGTGGTTATGGCGCTCGGCTCCTGACCCGAAAGACGCGGGTTCGATCCCGGCCGCGGCGGTAGAATTTCGATGGAGGCGAAACTCTAGAAGCCCGTGGGCTGTGCGATGTCAGTGCACGTTAAAGAACCCCAGGTAGTCGAAATTTCCGGAGCCTTTCACTACGGCGTCTCTCATAGCCTGAGTCCCTTTGGAACGTTAAACCCCCATAAACCAAACCAAACGATAATAAGAAACCGGCAAATGCCATCATGTTCCGCTTCCCTCTCTCACTCAAACCATTAAAGCATTGGCCCTGCCTCATCCTCACCCTCATTTTGCAAAATTTTCTGGCTACTCCTCACCCTCACTTAGGAAAATGCGGTATTCTTCCTCCTTCGCTTAACCTAACTTTGTAAGCCCTCCCTCACACTCACAATGAGCAGTGTTCACAGCTGAGTGATTGTTCTTTATTCCCGATATGTGCCGATGTTAATATGTTGCACTAGGCGCTACCTATTATTCAGTGGGTCCGGTGTCAGCTTTGTCGAGCCGGGTGGTTCATTTAAGCTTTGCACTCAGAGCTTATGAGTAGGCAAGAAAGGCCGCATGTGGAGTACACACATGCAGCAACTTTGAGGAGCGGTATTTAGGTTCTTCGCTGTTCCTTTAACTCGTTATTATCGTTCTGCTGGCGCCAAGTGTTTGCTGGCGGAGATTAGGATATGACAATCTGAATACAGCAATCCGTATTTTTACATGTTTTAACAGCTGGCTGTCTAAGAACGCAAGAGTTTGGCCTCTTTGCAGTTCTTTCAACTTGTTATTATCGTTCTGCTGGCACTAAGTGTTTGCTGGCGGCGATTAGGGCAGGTAATCTGAATACAGCAATCCATATATTTACTTGTTTTAACAGCTGGTTGAATCGGAACACAACGATCTATTTGCAGTATGACGCTTACATCATGTCTTATAGTCTACAGTTTATTCCGCTTTGTCGGTTTACGACAGAGTAGACGGCCGCAACACCCGAACGATGCAACCTTTAGCGACGGTGATAAATTACCAGTCTCTGTGCCGAACGCAAGCCCACAGTGCACAGAAACAATAAATATGGTGAGTAAAGCGAATAATGCCTGCCAGAGCGGTCAATCGCAATTGTTTTTTGAGCTCATCGCACGGCGAGATATTGTAACGTGCTGGTGACGTTGAAGAACACAGTAGCAATACTGTGAAAGACAAAACTAACTTTTATTGGGCGAACCTGTGCACACAAAAAGAGGCTACACTTACAGCACCACGGTAGCGGCGAACACGGTCGGCGTTCGTCGAAAATTTGATCCGCGGGTCAAGTGCGTCGGCTGTTATATAGCAGTCGTCGAACGTTCCAGACTAATCGTTGGGACCCGCGTGCCTTCCACAAAGTTCTACACCATTCGCGTCAGGCGATGAAATCAGATAACATAAGGTTAGGCTAAAACAGACAGCGAATAGAAGCATCGATGACTTGCCAAAAACTTCGGATAGATGCAGGCGCGTCCCGCGCTGTGCGATAACACTTGTTAGGCGGCGAAACGTGGTCGCCCGATAAAGATGTTATCTCTGCCTTTGTTGCTGACCCAGAAGCGCAATAGCTTTCAGTCGCAGCTGTATACTGGAAAAACAAAGAAGGTGACGGAAATGCCATCAAATGTGGCTCGGCACAATTCAGATGAAGGTCCTCTAAAACAAAGGATTATCAGTAGACAGCCGTGTTCCCAAATCACGCCGTTCGGATGGTCTAGTCAGCGGGGCTCACTCAGCCGCGTTACTTTTTATTCCTATTCTGCTCCTCGAAAGGAGAAGAAAATAGGAAGCAAAGCAGCCACTGAGGCTAGTTCTTTGTTCATACTGATGGATTTTATGCGCTCTGTCCAGGAATCTAGCCACAGGACAAAAACAAGCCACCACAACACGAGCGTTAAATGGCAACTGTGGTTCGAGAACAGTGCGCACACATCTTGTGGTCTTCGTTTTTCTTTTGTGTGTACTTAATTATGGCAGCACGTAAAATTATTCTCAAAATATTAACACTACAGAAACCACATTACACAGTATGGGGACTCTCGGAAAATATTGATAAATAACAGGGCGTCGCCCACAGTACCAAAACTTAACAGAGAAAGCTGCCAAAAAAATCTACAGTCGACTGAGCTTACTTGGCCAAATGCGAAGTATGTGCACAAGGACGTCGCCTCTCAGTTTGTTTTAGGTTCAAGGTTAGGGCTTAAATGCAGTCTTCAGGCAATGGTGGGAGAAATCTGTTATTTTCGATCTTAGTGACAGCACACAATAAAACTTTTGAGACCGCTTAACACAATTTTATACGTTCGCATTGTTGTGGGTCACTGGTGGTTCAAATAATTTTTTTGTGCTGTGCAGTCACAAATACTGATTCGCACGATGAAGCCCTGAGACATATTTTATAGTGAGGCTCTCATATTTACAACTCAATAAAGTCGGATATTGGCTTCATTATGTGAACCGGTTTCGCGGCCCACAGTTTGGATAATTGTCGTAACGTGTCGGTGATCCACCGCATATTAAATGTGTTAAGAGGTAATGAAGTTGCAGTGTGTTCTGGATCTATTGCACACGGATGGAAGTTGATGAAGCCGACCACATTCCATGCACAGCGCGAGAGTGTGGCTTGAATATCCAGGGGGCGCGAATATCCAGCTGGCCTCAGACAAACAGAAAGCAGGTTTTTTGAAGTTTCGAAGCCTTAGTGCAAGCGCATTAAAATACTTCAAAATAACGTGCCCAGCCTGAGAGAGAGTGAGGTACACAAAGAAATCTCAAAAACAATTTATAATTTCACGCCGGTAGTCATTTCAGTTCATCAGCCCATGCCTGAAGATGGATTGCAGCAGTGACCTAATTGCGTACATTAGCATGAAGGGCTGGTCTTATGACATAAGAGCCTGGAGGTGATTTAAGAACAGAATTTAGCAACATTGTACGTAACGTGTGAAGGCGTTTGGTTGGCTCTAAATATCTATTGAGAAGGTACTCGTTTGACACCGTTTGCAACCGGTGACGTTCGCATGTAAAGTCGACGCTCCACACCTCCACTGGTTGTTGTAGAGGGTGAACAAGCTCCAGAACCATGTTTCGCTTCTAAAGCTTTATATTTAATCAAGACACATTTTTAGACCAATAGCTGTTAGGACTACGGTTTCTGAGAGACGTAGTATTTTTTGCAGTCCAGATAATTGCGCGGCAAACGCGGGACACGGTTGCCCGTACGCTTACTCCCTCGCCGCGACCCTATTTTAAAGAAAACAGATAATAAGGAACGAAAACAAACGCCGCAGCTCGGTTTAGAAGAAAAAAGTTAGACGCTAGAAATTTCGAAAAAGTGGATACACAAAGCACAAAACAGTAGCCCAACTCTTAGAGAAAGAGTGCCCACTTAGTCTACGACTTTCGAACCCGTTTTGAGGAAAGGAAATGGCGTAGTAACTGTCTCTCATATCTCGGTGGACACCAAAATGTCACCGTAAGAAGTTTTACCTCTGACTGACTTCAAAGTAAAAGCCGCAAGCACCGCGAAATCGCTACGAGGTAGCGTAATGAAGCTTTGACTGCAAAAGCACGAGACCTCTGAGTGCGCGGCACGCAGTCGTTAGCCGAAAATGTTTCCTTGACGAGGTTGCTTCGACTTGTCTGCTATGCGCGAGACGTACCGTGAGCACCCAGTACTGCAATTATTATCAACCGTAAGCATACTCTTCATTCACGCTTATTAGACCCTCCGGTGTCGAAAGTACACCCGATGTGTCGTGCACGAGAGGATGTTTCTAACCGCCACTTCAAGGTGGGGAAGATTCTTCCAAACTTGCTTGGCGCCGAGAAAACGGCGCGCACACCGTACCTTGCGCTCACATTCTTCGGACCTTGTGACAGCTTATGTAGGTACGAGAGAACGACTCTCTTCTGCCTTGACAACCTTTCCTCACCCGGTGCCCTTGCACTTCCCTTGAGGCTCTTTAGTAAACATTCGCCCATAGCTAGGCAACAAGCCCGAGCGGATAGCCGGCTGACGCTGGTAGCCTATTACACTGAAGAGCAAAGGCCGGATGCATCTTCTTATGGCAAGACCTCTTGAGCGCCATCTATATGCACTAGACTATGATCCCCCTTTTCACCACCACAGAATGTGCCGAAGCGAAGCTCAGGACGGGCGTTGCAGTTCTCGGGCGGTATACCAGCAAACATGCTGTGGCCTCATCTCGATACGCAGATTGAGAAACTGCAGGCATCCTTCATGCGGCACTTCAACAGTGAACCCTAAATGCCTTGTTTTCTGAACGCCTCCAATATATGACATATTGCCCCCGGCTGTTCTACTGATTTTACAAATAATAGATAGTCGTCTACGTACCTGAACAAACGCAGGACCATGCTGTTTAGGTTGCACTCACTGTTTCGGTCCACGCACGCTAATGAGAATAGCACTCAGAATACGGGCCACCTCCAAGCATATCAAGACTCCTCTCTTCTGTGCTGAAACGCTGCACTTTTCCTTCACAAACGTTGACTCAAGATACGAATCTATAACCTCAATATATGTCTCAACCGCTGATTTTATCGTTCGATATGACCAGCGCGGAAACAGACGGGGACACGAGAAGAAAAAACACTGACGACACGACGCGCGCTGACCCAGCAACTCGGCCAATCCACAATTTTGAATAGTTATATGGTTTATGCAGGTTTAACGTCCCAAACCGACTAAGGCAATGGGGGACGCCGTAGTGAAGGGCTCCGTAAATTTCGACCACCTGGTGTTCTTTGACGTGCACTGACATCGCAGAGTATACGGGCTTCTAGAATTCAGAGACACTTCACTTATTATGAAAGAGTCTTCAATACATATTCCAGACAAAATCGGCTGCAAATACGCCGAAACCTTCTGCCGCGTACGCCTTTTTGACACAATCGCACGGAAATTCCTCCCTTTTCTTATGAGTCTTAATAGTCAAGAACACCCTTAGTTCAAGTTTCGCTTTTCAGACACTATCAGCCAACCGCTCTAGTCCGACGTCCATCAAAATTATTTGTCTACAAACGCTCCAGCTTTCTGCGAAAACGACTTAATGTGACAAAAAAAAAAACTTCTTTATCCGATACAACCACACGCAAGTCCTTGCTCACGAGATAATCCGCAAGTGTGCTCAGGGGGGCACCTCAACGCTGACGGCACTCCGCACTTCGTAAACTATCCACACATTCTGTCGAGAACATGAAGCGTTCTTCGTCCTTCACACGCCGAGACACTGCCTAGTGGAGGCGACATTCTCGACGGGCTTGAGCTGGGGCTATTCGCAGGTCTTCGGCCCTAAGCGGAGAATGCGCTGGTACCTCTCTTGTATAGGCTCGTCTCCGAGGGGCAGAAACCTGCCTTCAACGTCTGTCGACTTTTCTGGCGGGAGAGGAAAAGCCAGACCGTGTTACACATGTTGGTCTCTGTTTTTGCGCTGTTTTTTTTTCTCAATAGGACGACACAAGTAATTTCCATTTCTGCTTTTGATCCTAGATATATCACCTTATGCATGTTCCAAGCCTTCTTCAGTGTGTGGGTTCTTTAAGCTAGCAATTACCAAATTTCAATGCGGAATGCCAGGCTTACTTCCGCCTGTATATAACTACTCTGTTCAGGAAGTTGCTATACGAGCACGGCTGATATTCAGTGCATTCAAGAGACAGGTAATTTTCAACTACACGCAGTTTATTTCTGACTGATACTCATGAGAAATGTACCGTGTTGTTAACATGGTGTTTTAAGTTGCACACAGGCTTCGGGCACCAAACTACGTGTAAAAATTTGTTCTGTGGCTGCATACCGGAACGACACTGTAAACGCTCTAAAACCGTATGATGTGAATTATAGCTAATTGTCTTCTACGTGAAGCAGTGATACAATTATTTATGCCCACCAATAAGACAGTGGATCCTGGCGAAAGTACGTGACAGTGTTCCGTGGAGTGGTGCTATAAATGGTGGCGTGAGAATATTGCTGACTATGCTTTGTCATGGATGAGACAGTGCTTTAATCGTCGAGTAGTTGAATGAGATGTCTGCCGTGCCAGTGAGCGCAGCATGCATTTTGTCCTGCTTGCGCACGATCTGTTTCGTCTTTCTCGCGGCTGCGGCAGTGGTGGCACTACAGCAGCTCTGCGAGAAAGCTGAATGCAAAACATAGTGAGCGTGAATAACCGGTTGTTAGCCAGCGGTTTGAGGCTCTCCGCGTGTCGTTTTCTGACAAACGCCGCTCGAGGAATAGGCAAACATTTCTTGCATAAAATTGTTTACTTCAGCTGGTGCCCTAACGATATTGTTGGCCGTAACCGGAGGCCTGAATTGTGTTTCGTTGCTAAATAAATTTTGGGGTTTTCTTCTGCAGTGAAATCGCGGAAATAGCTTTTGGGGTTATTTTTTCTCTAATTATGTAAATGTTTATAAAGGAACTGAAATAGACTTTTTTCGTTTATTTAAGTACAAAATGTACCGTAACTCTTACGGACCAAGGCGTCTAACTAACGAATATTGCCTGAGAAAAAGATTACAAGAACATGCGATTCGATTATGTGTTTGCATTATAATAGCATAAGCAGCTGTTGATGCCTTTACCGGAAGTGACGCCACTTTCTTTCTAGTGACGTCGCTTAGCTACATCCAATAGGCGAAGTTTATGATCAACGCCGCATTTAGACACTATGTGGCTTCTGATGCTTTCCCGTTAGTATAACGAATTGTGCTTCCCGAAGCATAAACCTGAATAAGGCGGAAAATGAGATTCTCAACATAGTCCACCAACGTGCAGCCCTCAACGTGCATTGCACCCACGCCTTCCACTCACCCACTACAGCGTCCCTTCCTTCTACAGAAAATTTGCCTAATAATCAGGCTTTTCTGGAATGTGGTCGCATGAACTCGTGATGTCATCAAAGCCTGCAGATGGGACCCTGCCCACCGGATTCTGAGAAAACTGCCCATTATGAAAGATGGCTGTCGAATTAATGATTGGTTGACAGGTCACGTGACCTGCGACGTTATCACAACCTGGCCACTATGTGCTAGGGAGATTTAGTTTTCCTTCAGAAATTGTTTTCACCGTAAGGGGGGGGGGGGGGGAGGGGAAGTTCCTAACCTAAATTCTTCTCTTTAATCTGGTGCTCTCACTCCGTTTATAAATATTTCACTCGACTTACCCCCAAAAACCGCATCCGCGCTAAATAAGATATGTTTTTTTGGTTTATGGTGTCTAATGGCCCAAAGCGACACAGGCTATTAGGGACGACATAGTGGAAGGTTTCAGATGATTTTGACGTGCACTGACATCGCACAATACACGAGCCTCTAGAGTTTCGCTTCCATTCAATT
>JARKHS020017664.1:0-47500 GCA_030143305.2 Amblyomma americanum | reverse complement strand
TTGGTCCAAGACATATGTAGACACGAGGCGTCGGCGGTACATTTAATCTACGCCACCTCGAAAAAGAACGACAATCTGGCGTCTCCCAGTGCAGTATACTTGGACTCCTTTCGATTTAATCAAGATATGTTAGCGTGCCTATAAGTCTTAATGAAGGGAATGAGGAGCTGCTTTGGTTGTTAAAGGGATGCATCGCACGGAAGTGCTAAAAGCACTTTAATCGCGAAGGCCGCGTTTTTTTGTGTGTGTGTGGATAATGTTTGCAGGTACATTTTGCACCATAGTTTAACGTCAGAACTCCATTTGCTGTTTGCAGGAATACGTGTGTGCTTCAGACGATCACTTTCACGGGCGTCAAAGTCACAATGGGGTACATATGTCATAATTGGGCAGCGGGCAGGAACGTGGAAGTCAGAATGCTGAGAAGCAGTAGGTGCTGTTTGAGTTGTCTTGTGGTTTGTTCTAGAGTTGAAAATACCGTGAACCCCAATTCATAAGCCGTATCTCCCGTATACGAATGAAGCATATTATTCTCTTAGAGCTTAGAGCTTCGAAATTATCAGCACATGAATAATATTAGGATTATCTTTTCAGATTTTGGTTTGAATTAGAATGGTTGAAATGGCTATTACTGCATTTTTAATTTTGTCTCTGGGAACGTCTTTTCTTGAAGGTGAGTACATGAATTTTTTCTATTGTAAGAAACGAAGTGTTAAAAAAAATTTTGGTTTCACATAAGTTTCTTAGAAGCAGACCAATTTCCATATACGATCCATCGAGAACCGTGAATGTGGAAGGTACAAGCAGCCATGACCCTCAGGCACTCTTAGGGGCAATCGAAACGTGGATATTATCTTCTGTTATATTATTTCACAAAAGCTGGTTTGAGCTGCATTACACAGTATATTACAAGAACTTTCACTTCAACACGGAAGAAAATTGCCCCTCTGCCGGTTGCATAGTATGTGAAGAAATTAATTCCTACATTTATGCCACAAATCTGGAAAAGCGTGCTCTCGTTAACCATTGTTTCACGGATTTGTTTCTACCACGAAGGCAAGCTTCAAACATACCTTCAAAACTTCGCAAAGAAATCTTGCAGAGGAAGGTCTGAAAAATATTGCCATCATCAATTGCATTCAAATATATGCGCTTCACACTAAGCCTACAAAGGTTGTAAAAGCTGTATTGCATTTGGACGCGTCAATGTGCTTCCAAGTATCTTCCCACATGAGCAGCACCCAGTCAGCAATCAAAGCTGGCGTTGATAAATTCTCTATTCAGGGCAATAGAGATTTCAAATATGCGCAATTTGCACAGCCCATGACGGCAAGCCAGTACTACCAGGATCTTTCCTACCAAACGGTACCAAAAGGGATAGTGTGATTGCATCCTTTCTAACAGAGCTATGTACCGATCAACGTCATTTGCGACCACGTTGACGTTATCATCGCTAAATATTACTGCTTAGCCTCTTGCTACAAATGGAACTTAGTCACCGCATTGCTCCTACTTTTTATTCGGTTCCTCGGTTGTTTCTCTTCCACGTGCAAACAGCTTTAATTCTTGGTGTTTTTTGTCCTCTTGATTTAAGACAATGCAAATAAATGCCCCTTTGTTCTTCTGCCCGGATTCTTTGCGAGGGTTGCTTCAAGACAGTTTCAGGAATAGATCAAAATTCGCTATATACCACTCCTGACAGTTTTTTAATGGGTTCTGTTGCTTCACAAGCGCCCAACTGCACAGGCTTCCTAAGTGCACTAGGTGATGCAAATAAAACTAACCACCGCCGTGTTTTCAGACTAAAGTCCCCATTTCACTCGCGGTATGCGAAACCTGCGCTGCCCAGTTGGCACTGCAATTGTTCCATTCGACGACTAAAAACTGCGATCGTCAGCCGCTGGGGCCACTGCAAACGCGAGAACACATTCTGCAAGATTAGTTACCCGCGTTTGGCTGATAGCATTCATTGCCTAGCTTCTCTCGGTGTAGCCCAGATAGCTGACGTAAGGCACGTGTGGCTTCGACAGAGCGCGGAGGCTCACGCCAATAAGCGCATGAAGGTGGCGCCAAAAAGCACTGAAAGAACACCAAAAACTGCTTGCTGTTCTCGCTAGGCATTGTGTTATGGTTCTGAACTCGACAAGTAATGCAAACTTCAGCGCAGGTTCCCTATCGCACAGTCATTCGCCTGCCGGCTTGTAAGTACCTTATCACGGCGCGGAACGACGAAGCAAGCGAGAATGACCGCATGTGTAACAGATAAACTTATTCTCGCGTATGTATACCAACTCCACGCCATGCTCCGGCACTGACAAATCGGCAGATCTATGGTCCAGTGGACCGCTTAAAAGGACTGGGAGAATGAACAATGAATCGGGCTGCTGTGAGAGAGCGATCGCAGTGTATCTGACAGGCTTAGTGTGCGCGCCACGCTGTCGAAAACCTGTACATACGATGCAGAGAGAAAGGAAAACCTTCCTGTTCCCGTCATTATGCAGTCGAGTGCCATCGTTACGATCCGATGCATGCTGTCAGAATTGACCACTTGCGGCCGAGCTTAGCCGGCCGCGTCATAAATGGAAACAGTGATGTTTCCGAAATCCTTGCAGCTCTTGGGTAAGCTGTTTCAGAACTGGAATTGGTTGAAGCAAAAAATGCTACTGTTCATCACTGAGACCAAGGCCTGAAAGCATTCGAAGTGGAAAAGGAAAACCTGCACTTCTCTTCAAAAGAATTTTGCGATGAAGCGCTTCACGTATTCAACACGTTGATGTTGGAGGCGTGGAAAATTACGACAGGTTCTGGTGTAACTAGAAGCCTACTCTGCTAAGGTGAACAACAAAGTACATTAAAGTTGTGCATGTCCCTAAAGGAAACAATGTGATAGCAATTCGTTTCAGTCATTCTCCTGGGACATCAAGAAAGAAGCGATGCAGCGTAAATTCTAAGAACTTCAGGGCTCCGTGAACAAATATAGGATGGTTTTTAGAGCAAGCAATTTCAACAAATGTGAAAAAAATGCTTCTAGAGATTGTCCTAACCTTTCTAATGGCTGATAAAATGTGCAGACTAGTGAAATCATTTGCACAAAAAAAATAGATTTGGGCAAAGCCGGATGACTGCATTGACGCTGCTTCTGGGTCCATGGTGCCGCAAAGAACACTGCCCAGTCAGTTTACAGAAATTCCTTTCGCTGCTGGAAATGTAACCGACGGGATCACCCGAGGCAGTGTCCTGTGTATTCCAAGAGATGAAACTCCTGCCGAAACCTACATCGTATTGCGATTAATCATCTCTGACTTGGGCGTCCAAACCGATACAGACGCGAGAGGGATGTCAAGGCCCAAATGGTTCGTTGTGGGTACCGCATCACGAGCGAGTCTTCTACCGTTTTTGGTACACCAACACGCCACAAACTTTCAAACTGACGTCTGTGAGCTTCAGCCACGAGAGTACAACAGAGGCATCACCACTAACTTTCGAACGGCGGTGCAAAGAATATCTAATGCGAATAGCGCCTCTATTGTAACATTATACTTTGGGAAGAATGCTCATGAACCCATACTAGGCCATGCGCAGCTTTCTTTTGGTCGAATACAGGGCACACTGGACAGCATCAAAGCTTGGGCTGAATACGAAGCAGTTGACAATTTTAGGCGCTTCTTATTGGTTTATGGAGCGTGAATGTAACGAAGAGCGTAGTATCGCAGGCAGCTTCTATCTGTGTCGCCCAACCAGTGCGGCGATTTCCCAGTTCTAGCGCAAACCCACTCGCGACGAACCTTATAGAATGAAGCGAAGTGGCATCATTGTAAAACACGATTCTACCGACTGGCCAAACCATTTGCTCTTGTTGAAAACAAAATATGCCAGTCTTAGAGTGTGCATTGATCATATAATTGATTATAAAGAGGCACCACTACCACCTTGCCAGGCCCGAAGATCTTGAAGAAGAATTTAACGGCCCTTGCTACTTTTGGAGCCTGTGCGCCAATTCTGCATTTCAATAAAATTTCTCTCTGCGATCGAACCTAAACATTCCAACACTTCCGCTGCCCATTTTTGTACTTGCAGTTAACGTTTGTTATCATTTTCACAAAGAGCGGAACAATTTGTTTGACGGGCCACCAGGACAGCATGCTGCTGCCGACGACGTTCTGGTCCGGGGAGCTAAATGACAAGAGTATGATGAACGGCTATAAGCAGTAAACGAAGCCGCTGAGAATAAAACATTTACAGCTCTCATAAAAAAATGCTCGACAGGTTGCTGTGAGATGACTTTTCTTGGTAAAGTGCTCGCACAAAGACATTTCAACGTGCAAGATGCAAGTTCGCTATTTGATCCAAATAGCTATAAGCCTGGCCTTTGGCTTCGGAATCTTCAGAGGCTGGCGCTTACCGAATACGACGACGAAAAGCGCCGAACGCTCCGTCCCTTGGGCGTGCTCTGGACTGACCGCTGCCTCTGGTCTGTACCAGGACTGTGCCGCTGGTTGTTCGCGCCGTAGTGCTTTGCCAGACGTTCCTTATTACAGGTGGTGGAGCTGCCAACGATCCCCTCGCCCTAGAGCTTTGCAACCGCGCATTGCCTACCGCCTCTGCAATGCCTGAGACCGTAACACAAACTGCATCACCGATTTTGTTGGCTGTCTTTTGGTCTGGCGCCGCGAGGCACAGTGACCCGGCCATCTTCAGCGGCACAGATGACACGGATGTGGAGGATTGGTTGGCCGCCTATGTGCGCGTAAGTGCATACAATAAGTGGGATGACAGAGTCACGCTAACCAATGTTATACTTTACTTGAGCGACGTAGCCAATCTCTGGTTTCGAAACCACGAGGCTGACATCTCCAGCTGGGCCGCTCTCAACACCAGCCTGACAAGTCTTTGGCCAACCCGCAGTGCATAAGCTTCACGCCGAGCAACGCTTGCGAAGTCGGACCCATCAAACCGGTGAAAACTTCACCACTTATACAGAAGACGTCGTCGACCTCTGCAAGCGTATGAACCTTTCTATGAGCGAGGCCGACAGGATCAAACATATTATGAAAGGCATTGAGAATGATGCCTTCCAGATGCTCGTCGCCAAGGATCCCCAGACTGTTTCCGGTATCATCGCCTACTGCCAAAGCTTCGATGAGCTGCGCAAACAGCGCCTTTCTATCCGGCGAGCAGGCTTTCAGGAGGCCACACTTTCCTGCTTGACTCTCCCAGGGGACGGTTCTCTGGACCAACAGTCGCTCCTCCAGTGCATCCAGCAGTTTGTACGTGAGGAATTTGCACACCAGCTGTGCTTGTCTACCTGCCTGCCTCCGCCTGCGCCGTCGTTGCCTCCCAACCTACATCGTGCAATCGAGGAGCAGGTCGCTGAAGTCCTGGCACTTCCTTCTCAGCCACCCCTTATCGCGGCTCCTCTGACGTATGCCGATGCCATGGCGCGGTCGCGGCCCTCACCTGCTGCTACTGTCTACAGGCCACTTAACCGACTGTTAGAACCCTAGTGACCTGCGACCCCACCTTATCGTCCGGTTGCCGCTGCCACTCAACACCTGGCGCACACAAGTCGACCGCCGTATATGTTACGCCTGTGGCTTTGCTGGCCACGTGGCTCGTTTGTGTCGCAGTCGTGACCACCGTCTTTACGATTATAGGCGTGAGCCTACGTACGAACTTCCACCGTCGTCCTCGCTTGCGTCACAGGCGCTGCCTCCGGATTCTTCTTCTCCTAGTTACCATCTCCGCTCCTATGCAGCCGCTGGGGTGCCCAGCGCAGCCCTTCGAGCGTGTTGGCATTGACCTCTACGGTCCTTTTCGCAGCACATCAACCGGCAACCGCTGGATCATCGTTGCCATCGACCATCTTGCACGCTACACTGAAACATCGCTTTTACCGTCTGCTACAGCCCACGACATTGCATCCTTCATCCTCCATCAGATATCATTCTTCGCCATGCTGCTCCAAAAGAGTTGCTCAGTGATAGAGGTCCGGCCTTCCTCTCTGAAGGCGCAGAAGCTGTCCTTCAGGAATGCAACATCGTTCACCGCACCACCTCCGCCTACCATCCGCAGACAAACGGCATGATTGAGCATTTTAACCGCACCCTCGGCGACATGTTGGCCGTTTATGCTGCTTCCGACCACTGTAACTGGGACCGCCTTCTTCCTTTTGTCACCTACGCTGATAACTCCTCTAGTCAAGCCACCACCGGAATCTCTCCGTACTTTGTCCTTTACAGCCGTGAGCCTTCATGCACTATGGACACCATTCTACCTTACTGCCCTAATGCTTCCAAATCTAGAACTCTTTTTCAAGCCGCAACTTATGCTGAAGAATGCTGACAGCTTCCCGGTCCTTTACTTCTCACGCCCAGAAGCAGCAGAAAAGCACCCCTGATCCCCCTGCACTTCCTGCCGCTTACCTCCCTGCCTTTGGTCTGGCTCTGGGTACCCACCTAAGGTCCCGGCCTAATCTCCAAACTTATAAGCAAGTACCAGGGGCCCTACCGTATTCTTAAGCACACAACCCCCGTCAATTACCTTATCGAACCTCTTACGCCATCCCCTGATCATCGTCGCCGAGGCCACGCCATTTTGCACACGACCCGCCTCAAACTATGCTACGACCTCGCCGTCGTCACATCGCCCTAGACCGCCAGGATGGCGCCTTTTCGCCCGGGGGAAATTGTAAGACTGCCCTTCGGCTCTGGAATCTTCAGAGGCTGGCGCTTAACGAAGACGACGGCAAGCGCTGAACGCTCCGTCCCTCGTTCGTGCTCTGGAGTGGCTGCTGCCTATGGTCTGTACCAGGACTGTACCGCTGGCTGTTTGCGACGCAGTGCTTTGCCAGACGTCCCTTATTACATAGCAGCATTAAAAATAAACACGATGTTCTGCGTGTAGCTCCCCGCGCGGCTGGCAGTGCGCCTGATACCGAAAAGGACGAAGTGTTTCCCAGCATACGCTGGAGAGAATGCTCAGGACCGTGGCCAGAGTAGGGCGCGGCCGCCACTGCTCCGCTGCGGTCTCTTTTCTGCAGCCCTCTAATAAATGTGGCCGTGGTCGCCTTGCTGGGCGACCTCCACATTGTGGGGACCCGTCGAGTCGCACCTTCTCCCGCAGCCGTGTTCCTGAATGGCAGGCTGTCAGGACCCAGCCTTCGACTCGCCGCCTACGGTGTTCCGGCCTTGAATCGTCGGCGGGTGGTTCGCTCAATTCGAAGCTGCGTTGTACCTGAACGGCATCATTATCCAGCTATTCAAACACGCAGTCCTCTGTGAAATCCTCCCGACCGAACTGCTGCGCCGACTCGCCTGCCCTTCCTTGGGCAGCCGGCCGTACGACGAGATGCGTGCTGCCATACTGGTGGACTTCGGCGTCTCCTACTGCCCTCTGCCACTCTATAAAGCTGCAGACCCGCTTTGGCCGCCGCCAGCAGCTGGCCCAGCACAAGCCTCGCTCTCGCCCACGCAGCCTTCGTCGGAATCCTGTCCACCTCGGCAACCCCTGCCCGCCTCCCCGCCACTCCAGTCCAGCGTCTCCGGCCCAGCCGCCCCTCTCCACGACACACCCAGGTAGGCTCAACACGAGCTTGGCCGCACGTCCTCCTCCCATGAGTTGCCTCTGCTCTTCTTTGGGCTTCCCTCCTTGCGTTTCTTGGTGTCAGCCCGCGACCTCGTCTGCCCAGTCCAAACTACATCGCCATACACTGACATTCTCGCCACCGCCTCCTGACGACACGGCACGCTCTGCAGCATGCATGTCGTGGCTTTCAGGATACCCGTTTGGTTCTCCACAGCAGCCTACAGCTTCGTAGGCCTCTGCAGCGATGCCAAAGCAGCGGTACCAGATGCTAAAGAGGTCTCTGCAAAATCCACGCCTGCTAGCTAGCCTTGCAGTTGCTGCAAAGGTCCGCAGAGCACTTACAGTCACCCGAAGCAGGATTACACGGCCAAACTAGTGACAGTAGTACCAAGCATGGCAATTGTCGCTCGCTCTGCTTTGCCTGGCAAAGACCCTGAACCAGTTCCAGCGCCTGTCCTCAAGTCTAACCAGGCTACTAATGTTGGCCCTTCTTGCTTCCACCCGGTGTTCGCATCTTCAAAGAAGCTTGGCACCAGTGGCTCAGCTGTTGCCAAACGCAGATTGAACGGGAGCCCACCGCCCCCACCTTCTCGCCCACAGCATATTCGGGTTTCAACCAAGCTGCCGCATCATCAGCCGCCATCTAGCAAAATGCCTAGGCTAATCAGGCCAGCGGATGTGCCTCCAGTAGCTGTCGTGGTGCCAAACCCACCTTCGATTACCGCTACCTCACCAGTGTTTCCCTTCATGAACGGCTCAGAGCCTGTGGCAAGGGCACACTCAGGCAGCCGACCGTCACGTTGCAGCCAATCAGTCCCCGGCTGGCTGTGCGCGTGTCTCAGCAGCCTCATGCATCCGCCACAGCCATTCTCCCGCCTCACACCTCGCTGCGCCTCCCGTAGATGCCCGTCTGGTCACCGGGCAGCTCGTACGGGCAACCGCTGCACGACTCTCGGGGCCCCTGACGCACCTGGCTATTTCTGCTCCGCCGCACATCATGCGCCGGCCGGCCGCTACTGCACCAGAACTGCCAGCACTGGGTCCCCTTAGCGGGTTGTCTCACCTTCGACACCTGCCCCGAAGCGATCCCTCGCCGCCCCACGAAAGCTCGGCTGCCACTCCACAGCCAGGGTCGCCCGCCTGAGCCTCGGCTTCGGACCCCGGACGCCCTCCACGGATCTTTTGAAATATGAAGACTGACCGTCTGGGGGGGGGGGGGGGGGTCTGTAGCGCCCCGCGCAGCTGGAAGTGCGCCTGATACCGAAAAGGACGAAGTGTTCCCCAGCACGCGCTGGAGAGAACGCTCGGGATCTTGGCCAGTTTCAGACGCTACCGCCGCCGCTCCGCTGCTGTCTCTTCTCTGGTAGCCCTCCAATAAATGGGGCCGTGGTCGTCTGCCTGGGCGGCCTCCACATGCGCATGTTAAGAATGATCAACTACAATGGGACAGCTGTGCACTGCTTCTCACCTGAAGAGCGCTGCTGCAAGTGCTTATCCAACCACAAGCAGAATCTCAGTAGCCAAAATCCCAGACTAAAAAGTAGAAGAGCGTTATGGAGGCACTGCCCGCAGTGCCCGTGCAACCATTTATTGACCTTGAAACAGAAACAAAAATAATATCCGGCGCATCCAAAGGCGGCGTAGGCGGGGTGCTTCGGCAGTTTCACACTAGTCACTGGCGACTATAGCGGCAGCCGCATCGCGTGTGCTAAGCTGTCTGAGCAGCGGCACAGAAAATTTCAGAAAATGGAGCGAGGCATTTTGTTCAACTGCGAGAAATTTCTCCTGTCTGTGTGTTGCAAGAGGGCTGTTATTGAGACTGATGAAAAGCCATTTCTATGAAACACTCCTAAATTAGCTTTTGACATGTCGCCATGGTTAGAGATATTCTATTTGTTTTCAGGTACGACTATTCGGCACTAAAAGGAGTAAACTTGCGCAAAGGAATTGAAGAATAAAAAGACTTGAGGACAGCACAGAGCGGTCTTTTCTGTCCTCACGTCTCTTCCTTCTTAAATCCCTTTGCGCAAGTTCATTCCTTTAATTGCTGTGATGAACGAATTCGCCCACATAGAAGTGCTTATTCGGCGCAGTACGTTCCAGGTAATCACCTCGTCTTCGGCGGAAATGCTGTTTTGATGGACTCCTGCCGGTGTAGTCGACAATGTTGTACCACAGAAAACGTCGAAATTTGCGCATTTCACTTCCTAAATAGCATGGTCACAGAAACAGCACAAGAACTGTTGAAGAAAACTGCTTGGGGTGGCTTCTTTCATCCTAACCTATTGATTAGTGAACAGAGAAATTCAAGAACTTAATACGTTTATGGCGAGAGCTACACTACGCCAGCTCTTCTAGCCTTCAGCGTGGCGCCCCTTGAGCTGCGTGGCCGTCCATGAGCTCCGTGGCGGCGCCGTGGCTGGTCACGTGGTTTGTTACGTGGTGCGGAGAAGCTGCCGGCAGCGCGGCACGCCGGCGAAACCGCACGAGGGGGGGGGGGGGGGGGGGAGTGAATCCACGTCCACGGACGAAGATGAAGAAACAACGCCCAGTGAAATGGAGCGTCGAAAGACTAACTTTTCAATTCAATTGAGCAAGCTCCACTCGGCCATTTCGCTATCGCGTTACTCCAGGTTTAACCAGAGCTTAACCACAGCCATTTTTTCATCTCTACTCTCCGTCACCAGTGCATAATTTTGAAGGGCCTGAAAGCCATCATACTGACGAGTCTGTCAGGAGAAATGCTGAAAAGAATTCAGTTTGGTCACCTATGTTTAAAAATGGGAAAAAAGAGCAAGATTGCTTGTTTTTTTGCCTGGCCTCAACGATGATAGAATCTTTAGCACCGCGGCAGAGGACGCACACAGTAAGGAGACTGAACTCAGTAGTTCTGTGCATTTCCCTTTCTGTCTGTCATCATACAGCACTGCAAGTTCGATACAGAACTAACCCGCCATCCAAGCTACACATCATGCTCAAAAGCTACATCCCAATTCTCATTTAGAACTGATCTACATGCCGAATATTTGCTTATAAACAAGCCAAGATGCCTTTAGCAATACACAAAGTGCAGGGTACAGGGTCCGAGCGGACATGACTTATTCTTATGGGTCCGGATATGCTTTTTCTGTATTCTTAGATGTGGAGAGGCTTCTTGACAAAAAGTATAAAACTTGTGTTTTTTAGATTGCATTCCTCCGGAAGTAGACATCGTTATTGTATCCCAGTTGTCAAGCCAAACGCTGGAAGTATTTTGTAGAAAGTACGACCTAGCATGCATATCGTTCAATTCCACACAGCAGTTAACGGTATAGAAGAGAAAGGAATAGAAGTCGGGAAGCACGTAATCAAGAAACACAATATGCAGGATACTTAATCTGGCTATGTCTGCTCGCCCACCACTCAACAGCACTGGTTGATAGTAAATCCTCTGCCGAACGTCTTCAAGACCGGCGCTTTGGAAATAATATGCCAGATTTCGGCAAAATCCCTTTTCGTTGATGTGAAGAAGCGCCGTCACACATGCTAATTAAGGGCGGCCATTACCGCAACCAAAGGCGACATCGTGGGGCCTAGAGGGTAATGGGTGGCCCTGTCAAAGCTATTCCCAGTTACTACCATGTTGTAAATAAGGTGGTCGAATTTCTCATTGCCAGAACCCTGTTTTTCATCAGCGCAAACTACACTGAAACAGGTAGCGAGGATGCCCACGACGACTGCACAGTTTCTGCACCGCCAACTGCGTTACTGCCCAGGAAGCGAGACACAACCCGTGAATTCCACATCTCCAGATTCAAGGGCACAGCAGCTCATGGTACCGCCCCCTCAACTGAAATCACTCATCTAAAGCAAACCACAGTTGTAACACTACTCCGAGAAGGCAAACTGGCACTATGGAATCTTCCCAGCGTCTTAAATATGGCACCGCTTTTAATAAAATACCAATTGTGCAGCAGCCGTCTGCTGACCGTCCAAAGATGCATCGGGCTTGTATGATAGCGCGATGACAGTATATCTGACATCGACGACGGATTTGAAACAGTATCGCGCTTCAATAAATACAGTATCCAGCAGTAAAACATTGCTCTTATTTTGGCCATCTTGAAGTTTGGTTTGTTTTGTGTGGTTTAACGTCGCAAAGCAACCCAGGCTATGGGGAACGCCGTAGTAGAGGACTCCGGATAATTCAACCCCCTCGGGATCTTTAAAGTGCACTGACATCGCATGGTACACGGGCCTCTAGCATTTCGCCTCCATCGAAACGCAACCGCCGCAGCCGGGATCTCTCCTTGTTCCCACGCCCTAAACACCTATCTTGAAGTCGTGTGCCTTTCTTCTGGTACTATATACAGAGTGCCTGGTTTCAGTTTAAGCATAACGAAACGAAACAGCGAGCATTTCTTCATTAAGTCATAGATGTTCAAGAGGGCATTCGTTTGCACCGCACGATGGAGCATAAGGCAAAACAGCTAAACAGTAAAAGTTTAGCAGTGCAACATAGCTAGCAACGAACAATGAATGAAAAAGGGCTGTGCTCATTCGATGATCATGAGCACAGTTGACCTCTTGGCATTTACGAGTCCTGTAGCACATTTTTTTTATAAGATAAGGCTACAGTGGCAAGGAATAAAAGCTTATGAGGTGGCTGCGCTGTTCCGTCCTTCGAAAAAGAAATTTTGCAACCACCCATGCTTTATGCTAATCTGTTTTTTTTCAGCATGCGGGAATAATGCCAAAATGTTTTACTGCAGGAGAGGATACGTCTATGAAGCCCTTTGTCAAGAAGTAAAACCTTTGAGCTGTGCACAGTACACAATACGGTGTGCGTGCAAAACTGAATTTTCTCGTAACAAAGAGGGTAACTGTGTTCCAAAAGCGGAGTGTGGTAAGTGGGAGCAATACGCTTGCCCGATAATGTTTCAGCCATATTTCAGTGTAAGAGAAAATATTTTATAGACCAATATCAGGCACCGTCACTAGCCTGACCTTGAGATTTCCTCTTTACTGCTTCAGCTCACACAATCGTTTGTGGCCGTATACAAGCATGTATGGCAGCTCTCTTTGCCAGTGCTGTATTTTTTCTCGTTCGTATATGTACACGAATAAAAACGTACTGACTCTTTCCAGCGTTTCGAGAATATATTTGTCATGACGGTTTCCAGTCGGTTGTTTTTTAGGGTTTATCTGGACAGCCGGGGTATATGGAAGGCCAATCTAACATGTTTTGCATTCACTACTATCTTTCAGGCAATATACTGTGTAAACTGACCTTCCTCGACTATAATCAACACATTACTACGCGCCAATTCAGCTTTACTCCATGAAACGGCCTTGTAGGTGTATTCATGATAGAGCAAGGCAGATTCCTCTTGGCGGTGCAGGCGAATATCGGGATTTCATGCACTCTTAAAAAAATATAGAAATCGCAACTTTTGTGCCAGATGATTTTGTGTTCGGAACTTATAGTAGACAGCTGCAAAAGTAAGCCCTATTAAGCCTGCACATGAAAACAACCAGAATACAAGAAACAGCGAAGCTATCGCTCTCTTTAGGGGAGACGCTGCTTTGAAATCACGGTTATTGGCCCAAACATTATTTCAAAATTATTGTGTCCCTCATATGCCTCGTTTGTTATGCTGTCTTAAAGAGTCATAGCAAAAATATTCAGCGAAGTGCACTGAACATTCTTCGTGCACATCGGCGGCACTCGGTTTTGGGAAAATTCTCACAAAATCATCATTTTCCTCCACTCCTATTTTCTGACTAGGAACCCGCTTTGTCCAGCAAATTTCTTGACGAATGTATTTTTGATTACTGCGATAGCATTAAGCTTGTCGCTTTGCAAAAACCACCGGGTTTTTTTCTTATCCAAATTGTCTTATTGGTCACTTGTCAGATGACGTAACGAGAGTCAAGTGAACCCACGGAAACAATTCAGAGCACACCGCCAAATTTGAAATTTCAAATGATTCCCAAAGTTTAGCGATTAGAGCACATTATGAAATTTGAAATTCTTAAGGATGCCCCCCCCCCTTCCTCTGATTTGGCATTTGCCCCGTGTCTAATTTTACAGTTGGCCTACCCACAAAATTTGGCTCTTGCTTCAGTCGAAAAATCTGTCGAGTTGTCCGCCACAAAATTTGGGAGTTGTCCTATCCCCAACAATAATATACTTGGCCCACGCCCGTAATATGGATGATGGCCCTCAATCATAATTTGGCAGTTGACACACCTCCAAATTTTTTCACATGGCCCACCCCAAATTTGGGCACTAGCCAACCTGAAATGGGTTAAATCGACATAGCTGGCGGACTAACATTTTTGACATAAAATATTGGCGTCATGTGAAAAGGGCAGGAAAACCTTGTTACAAGCTATTTAGGCCTGATGAAAATTGTCGGGCAAATTCAATTCCAGGCGATTCGCCCCGGTGGCAAAGTGGTTATGTCGCTCGGCTGCTGTCCCGAAAGACGCAGGTTCGATCCCGGGCGCGGAGGTTGAATTTCGATGGAGGCGAAATTCTGGAGGCCAGTCTACTGTGCGATGTCAGTGCACGTTAAAGAAACCCAGGTGATCGAAATTTCCGGAGCCCTTCACTACGGCGTCTCTCAATGCTTGAGTCGCTTTGGGAAGTTAAACCCCCATAAACCATAAACGATTCCAAGCGATCACGCTGAGCGTCCGTCTGCCAGGAGCTCATGGATACAGCAGTCACATCAGGATGACTCAGAAGTGGTTACTTTTTATTGTCTACATAAAATAGTGATTGTGAACGGTAAACAGCTTAATCGCGGGAAAGACATTAGAATTACAATGCACACGGCGAAACCTACAACCTACATGCTATTGCCTTTCCTTCGTTATAGAAACGTTAATAAGGCCCTAGTTTTGGCGGGAAAGCGCTACTTCACAAGATCAAACCGAATCACCAGTTTGTGTGAAACTTGACCTTGACGATGAACTTGGGTGAACCACAAAAAAATAAATATCAAAAATACAGCCTAGACTCCCATTCGAACCGGCGGCGGCGCGAACAGATCAGCTTCGCTCGTCACTGCCCGAGACCACGAGGCTCTCGCCACAGCTAATTACGCCTCGTGCTAAGATGTAACACACTCTAGCCCTGTGTAATGGACATCATTTGCAGCGATGGCGTAGAGGTCGAGCATCCGCCTCAGGTGCCAGAGGATCATGGTTCGAATCACGGGGCTGCGCAATTCTCCACCTGGTTCGAAAAAAAAGAAATCCGCACATGTCGATGGAATTTCTTATCCAGGCCTGGGGTGTGGCCTGATGTCGGTGACCACAAACGGCAACGCACTCCCACACCACAACAGGATTTGGCCACCCTGGTGTAGTACATGGCCGCAATAATAGCTGGCTCCGGACAGGCTGCCATTGGAATCTGAACCTGGCAACCTTTAACCCTAGAAAATTATCGACTGAGGTTATCCTAGCAGCCTAGTAGCCGAAGATGAAGAAAACCACGCACACAGCAGCAGACAAAAAAACAACAATGCCGCAGTGGGATCCGAACCCACGACCTCCGAATATTGCGTCCGGTGCTCCACCAACTGAGCTACGGCGACGGCTGTCCAATCTGCTGCTCTCCTGGGTATTTAGGTTTGTTGGGTGGAAGCGAACCTAGAGAGTGTTCACCAGCGCCACCATCGTCCATAGCGGCGGACGTAGCACGTCCTGTAATACCGCCAGCGTGACGTGGAACGTCATCTAACGGTGATGGCGGGAACCGTGCGAGAGTCCTCTTATGCTACCTATGGCATCAAGACTTCCAGAACCGAGACCCTCGTTAAGTTATTAGCAGACAAGTTAAAGGAAATCAGAGGCTCGTTTAACAAACTTCTGAAGGGAGCCAACAGTCACCGAAACCAAGTTGCTTAGAGGAATGTTTAATTTTTTTTTAATGTGTAGTAGGATAATAATACTTCGATTAATCTATCGCTTAAGGAATGTTGCTTATAAAGAAAGCAGAAAAAAACAACAATGCAGCCAGTGCGATCCGAACCCACGACCTCCGAATATCGCATCCGGTGCTTTACCAACTGAGCTTCGGTGACGGCTCTCCAATCTGCTGCTCTCATGAGTATTTAGGTTTATATACCCAGAAGAGCATACAAAAATACCCACGAGAGCAGCAGATTGGACAGCCGTCGCCGAAGCTAAGTTGGTAGAGCTCCGGACGCGATATTCGGAGGTCGTGCGTTCGGATCCCAGCGGCGGCTTTGTTGTTTTTTTCTGCCGCTTTATAAGCAATATTCTTTAAGCGATAGATTAATCGAAGTATTATTATCCCACTACACATTAAAAAAAATTAAACATTCCCCTATGCACCTTGGTTTCGGTGACTGTTGGCTTCGTTTATATATAGATATACATATAATTTTCTGACTAATTTAACTCCCAGTTTTATTGCTCAGAAGATTCGGCAATTTGATTTCTCTCTCTTTTAATGTCTTTTGATGAAATAAACCCTCAAATAGCTAACCGCATTTTTTGTGACGTTGCAATCATTGCGTATTGAAGCCTTCTTATGTGTTTTTGTTTTTACAGACGAAAAGAAGAAGCTGGTTGAAAAAACTCCAGGAAACTCGCACAATCTCCAGAAGAATACTTTTGAAAACGCTCTGAAGGTGTGTATGACGCTACATATATATGCCCAATCTTCTGAGAGAAATACAAAATATGAAAATACATCTGGATCACATCTTGATATGCCGCAATTTTTAAACATTTCAGTGTACGGCAATCGCGATGGTGATTTCAGTGAAATGAAACTAACAAGCTATGTAGGGAGCCACTGCGAGTGAACGCGGAGAGCGTGGATTAATTTCTGTTTTTCTATAGGGACCCCAACCTAAAGTTTGGTGCGCGACGAAACCGCCCTGCTCCTCTATTATCAGCGGGAATCTTAAGCGTTGACCGGGCGCGACGGTATGGCGGCGCTTTGACTCGCCGTGTTCGCCTGCAGCTCGCGCTTTCTCTGTCTCCGCGTGCTTCTCGCGCCCGTGCGCTCGTCTATCGCGGGCCCGGCGGATGCGAGCACAGCCTGACGACTGCACAGTGTGCCGATTATGTCCATCGGTGGGCAGTTTTTATGCGTTGATCGAAGTGGCACGCGGAACCGCGGTTGCCTAAAGGAGGGGAAGCATCTTGCTTATCGTGTGGGCTTCCCTGAAATGACGCATTTGCTCACTGGCGTGTGTGCTGTCAACAGAAATTACGCATGTGCCAGGAACCGTTCAGTGCGAAGTACCGGTGCACTATCGGGCGCTGCAGTATTGGCTAATAACAGTACTAATGATCCATCGCCTTCGGCAACAGGAGGGAGCGCTCGCGGGCCCTCAATATATGTATGTGCACTTACTCGGCCGACACCATGTAAACTGGCAGCGCATGCAACTGCGAAGGCGAAGATGGCAGACACGATTCCACACGTGAACAAATCTTGTGTCCTACACACTCGGTAGCAGTGTGGTTCTGCAGATTACAGACCATGGACTGTACAGCTCGGGCATCCGCGCAATTGCGTTCCGTGCCCCGTCGATGCGCATCAAAACTGAGTCGTGCCAGTTGTTTGTGAATTTAACGTTCCAAGGCTGTACGTAGATTGTGCGTGAAGCCGTTTTTGAAGATCTCCGGATTACCAGACATTTTTTAGATATCTGTATAATAATAATATAATAATAATAATAATAATAATAATAATAATAATAATAATTGGCTTTTGGGGGAAAGGAAATGGCGCAGTATCTGTCTCACATATCGTTGGACACCTGAACCGCGCCGTAAGGGAAGGGATAAAGGAGGGAGTGAAAGAAGATAGGAACAATGAGGTCCCGTAGTGGAGGGCTCCGGAATAATTTCGACCACCTGGGGATGTTTAACGTGCACTGATATCGCACAGCACACGGGCGCCTTAGCGTTTTGCCTCCATCGGAACGCTGCCGCCGCGGTCGGGTTCGAACCCGGGAAATCCGGATATCTGTATGTCAAATACGCCATCTGCGGTAACTACGACTATATGCCAGAAGCGGCTAGGCAAGCGCGGCGCCGATTGGAACGGCAATGCGTTACCATATTCAAATCAAATCAGTTTATTCGGACATGAAACATAGTAGATGCCCACAGGGTGAGGCAAAAGGAAGTTAATAGCATGCTTCCTGACGAGGCCTCACGTCGGATTATACATCAATGTCAGAAGGATGGACAAATTCATTCTCCTAAAAAAACACAATGAAATAAAAATGAGATGAGAAAGTTTATAAAAAAAACAAATACCGTGAATTGATGTTTTGACATATTTAGAGTGTAAGACACATGGCATTATAAACACAGAAAAATACTGCAGTAACGCTACAATTTGCGCGACACAAAAGAAAATATGATGGGACTCGGGAGAACACTACATGTCATAAGTATTTGGTACATCAGGGACAAGTAAAAATAGATTAGTGAAATGGATTATTGAAGGGTAGTCCTTACATACTGTAGTAATCTGGTTATCTATGAGTTGGGTGCTGCAGTTAGTCCGAGTGTGACTGGAGTTAAGAGAAGTAACACGTAGATTGCAGTCTATATTTCTGTTCACATTAGTTTGTCTGAAAGGTGTGATGTCCTGCTTGATTATCTGAAAAATAAGTACAGCAACAGAATACTTATGACACAATTGTAATGGAGGAATACAAATGGCCTGAAATAAGCGGTCGCCCACAGAAGGGTCGCGGAACAGGCACGCAAAGCTTCTTTGTGAACCAAATAATCTGTCTGAGTCAGATTTGTTGCATGTACCCAGATTAAATTGCAATATACAAGTGTAGATTGAATTAGAGAAAAATACAACTGCCTTTTAGTCTGCATAGGCAACAGGTGCCTGATGCAATTGAGCACACCAATAGATCGAGATACATGCAAACGAACATGATTTACGTGGTCGTATCAGCCGTACGCCCATGCTAAAAGTCTCAAACTTCAACAGAATGGGATTTAATAATGCGCACCGACATCGTGAAATGCGGCTTCGTATTTCGCACAAATCCAAACGCGGCGCGACTCGACCTGTGACACTGGGGTGAGCAGCCTAGGGCCAAAGGCATTGAAACGCCGCGCAAAGGGAAAATAGAAAGGTAGCAGAAAACGTGTGACCAGCACGCACGGCGGAAGCAAGCGGATCGAGCCGAGCTAGCACTATTTGTAGACACGAAGGAAAAATAAACGCGAGACGCATTCGTGCCGCCGTATCGTTCGAATGTAGTCCTTAATTTCAGTTTTCACTTCGTACACCACGTGTGTATGCACTGTGGGCACAAAACTTGGCGTGACGAAAACAATTAACGCCCTTTTGGACTATTTGCTTGACGCCGCGCACGCGAGCTGCTCCCTCTCTAAAGCACTAGAGCACGCGCAAAATTTTCGCAACAGCGTCAAAGCGCGAGTACATCCAACAAGCGGGCGCGCTCTTTTCTCACAAACGGCGACCATGCACGAGCGAAGAGAGCATAGCGTGCGCGAAGCAAGCTCCTCTCACAACGACGCCGAAGCGCGAGCCAGAAAGAACGAGCGCGCGCGCGCAAATCTAGTTCCCTTCATGTGCAGGCGCCGAAGACGCACACAAGTTACGATAGCTCGTCGCCCTGCCTGATCAATTACGAGGAGTCGCTCGGAGAGGGCGCTGTTCACTGGCATCCGCAGCGCCCTCTGGCCCAGGTTGTGTCCCCTATACATTTGTACACCGAATCCACAACCGTCGCTACTGAGGTTCCTGACGTTTTAGACGAGTTTGTCACTTATTTTTTCACATGTTGCACATGTCGTTTTGCTCCAAAGCCCTGTATTAGCCTTGTTACAACAGCCTTGCGGAGCTGTCCGCCACATCAAACCTATTCCGGCGCATTCATCTTGTTCATTCTAAAATACCTTCCCCAAGCAACTATGAAGGCCACTGCCCTATTTGCCACTGCCCTATTTCTATTACGGTCAAAAAACAAACCTAAGCTTTCGAATTGTGACGTACACTACAGGTTAATAGGAAAAACAAAATGCCTTTACACTAAAGAAACGCTTAAAGCCTGGAGTTCTTTCTAGAAATGTACTCAAAATAAAATGAAATAAGATATGCGACATTGTAGCCCCTCCTGGTTCGCCGTTCTGAAAAGCTGGTAAAATAAGCAGTTCGTGAAGATTCAAGCATTTAAAAGCGGTGCGCTTATACTGATGGGATGAAAGCGCATAAAGACCAAAAAAAAAAATAACAGGTGCGCAAACTTTAGATATTAGAGCCGCAGTCGTGGTATGTCGTCTTAGGTGGCTGCATTTGTTTTGGTCCATCAGTATTTTACTACAAAGTACACATTATTTAGCATTCAAGAAGTATTAAATGGTGATATTTGATGTATATACTAATACCGAACAATGCCAGCCTGGATGTTAACAGCATGGGTATCACCACGAAGGAATGATAGGGTTGGATATTCCTATGCTGGGCTCAAGATGTTTTCTAAATTTTACCTGCATACCATTATTTTTATACGGCAACATTTATATCCTACGCTAACACATATTAGCTGAGACAAACGTCGTAATTTACGTCGTTATAGTGATGAAGAACATGAACATTCAAAACTGCCTGCCGACTATTGAACCAGCGCACAATAAGATGCTTCCAACCTCCTTAACCAGTCCGCATGCAACACAGCATTACCATATAGGAGCCTCCAGTGGAAGACCTCGCAATATTTTGCACTGAAAATGTTCGCAAGTAGCGTAACGGTTCCCAGGGCCTCTTTTACAACCGGGTTTCATGGCAGTAAGTCATGGTTTAATTACCCAACTGTTCCCATACGTTCCCCGTTTTCCAACAATTTCTCGAACTGCAGAAAAGATTCTTTCTTTACATTGCTACATCGCTGTATTTTGCCATACATAAAAAAACACGAGGTGCCTTTTGATTTGCTGAAACAAAAAAAAAATCAGAAGGCGTAAGCCCACCCGCTCTATGTGCGAGCGCAAACGCCAAGCGGCGTGATATAACCCGATGCCACATAGCTGGAATTTCTCTCTGCATGGCTGAACGTAGCCGCCGCCGGGACGCCGCCGCACCTCTTCCGATGTGTGCTAACTTTGTGAAGGAAGTCACCGCTATACCATGGCCCAGCTCAGCCTTAAGACAATGACGCGATAGCTAATGGGTTAATGCTGATATACGAATAACTGGTCTTTGTCTACTTAACAATCATAGATTCCTGAGAGTCATACCACTCCTGTGCCGCCGCAATGGCTCATGGGTTATGCGCTCGGTTGCTGACCCGAAAGACGCGGCTTTGATTCCACCTGCGGCAGTCGAATTTCTATGGAGGCAAAATCGAGGCCCGTGTGCTCGCTGTGCGATGTCAGTGCATGTAAAGGAATCCCAGGTGGTCAAAATTTCCGGAGCCCTTCACTACGGTATCCCTCACAACCTGAGTCGCTTCGGAATGTTAAACCCCGATAAAACCATAATCATCATACCCCTGCTGACGCAGTGGCGCACCGTTCAGCTGTTCACCGCGGTTCAGCGCACCGGTTCAGCGGTGCGCCACTGTCCTTGGATGGCAGGCGCTGCCACAAGTGGAGTTTGTGCAGTTAAGGTTGCGCTGCCTGATTACCTTGCGCCATGAGTCGTTCATTTAACCGCCACCTGCCAGTGCCCGCGATGGCAGCTGCTGCCGCCAGTGGGTCGTGAACTATCCAGGTTTCTATTCTTGGTCAATCTCGCGCGACCAATCAACATTTTCACAGCCAATTGCCAGGATGCATGAAGAGGCCATCTCCATCGTTTTTGGGCTTCCTCTCTCTCTCTCTCTCTCTCACACACACACACACACACACACACAAACACACACACACGCGCGCGCGCGCACGCACACACACACACACACACACACACACACACACACACACACACACACACACACACACACACACACACACACACACACACACACACACACACACACACACACACACACACACACACACACGCACACACGCACGCACGCACGCACACACGCACGCACGCACGCACACACACGCACGCACGCACGCACGCACGCGCACACACACACACGCACGCACGCGCGCGCGCGCACGCACGCACGCACGCACGCACGCACACACCCACACACACACACACACACGCACACACACACGCACACACACACGTACGCACGCACACACGCACACACACACGCACACACACACGCACACACGCACGCACGCACACACACGCACGCACGCACGCGCGCACACACACACACACACACACAGAGATGGGTTTTCGCTAAATGAGGCGATCACCAAGGCGATTTATAGAGTTCTGTGCACAATACGAAAACTATTCAATAAAATTATAGCTCACAGGAGCAGGAACAATGCAGCGCCTTGGTTAGCTAGATCAGAGCGGGCACATTTAGTGGGGTTATTTGCTTCAATAAAGGTAAAAATGTTCGCAGATTTTATAGTTCAGGAGTGAAGTAAATAAAAGCACAAAATAGGCTGGCAGTTCAACATTGCTAAGTACGAAATATTGTGCTTGCATATGAAACATCATTGTTGACAAAATCAAAGAGGCTGCTGGCCGCCTATGATGGTGAATGCCGGCCAAAATAAGACAGCAGGTCTGCTCCGAGGCGCCGCTAGTGCCATCCGTGTGGCGAACGCGGTGAACAAGGCGCACTTGGGCGCCGGCGGTCGACTACCCGAGAAGCAAGACCTCTCAAGCCTCTTTAGTGAGATGAGATAAGGAAGGAAGTGGAAACTCTATTGGCGTGCCCATACCATGTGGGATATAAGGAAACGGCTCTGTTCACGGTGCGAACGCTCGGGCTTACCTTCTGGTCGTAGCGAATAGCCTGGGCCAAATAACAGAAGGTATTGGTCTGGAGCTGCTGCACGACGCTTTCGTTGCCTTCGACAGTCCCTTAGCCGGAAGTGAGCACCGTGGGTGCCGAGCTTTGTAGCCGTATGTGATTTCTAGGAACCGCAACAGCGGTCGAGCTAGCTCATCATCGGGCGATTGGAGGGTGGTTGCCTGAAGGACAAGCTTTGGGGAAGCGGCGTTTGCAGGTTCCTTCCCTGGTAGTGCCTGATGAGTAGGGCGCGCACATTATGCCCCTAGACTGGGGTTCTGCTAGGCGGACCGCACTGTGGGCCAGCGTGTCCACAAGTGATGGCTAGTGTGCCAACCTTACCACGCATATAGTTTTCACAGGTGAACCTCGCTTCGGTGATGACGGCTCGGCACTGGTGTCGGAAACCGCGAGGACAGTTGCAGCTTCCTTGGCCCGAAGAGCTCTCTCTGCGCAGGAGAGCCCAATGACCTGTCCTTTGTGGTGCATCACCGCAGCCGTGTAGTGGCCAGAATGGGTTGGAACAGCGACATCGATGTAGTAGACACCTGGTTTTTTCGGCGTGTTTAGAGTGCGCTTTAGAGTGGAGCGCCCGCTCAAGAGCTGCGCGACGGTGTTCGTAAAGGTCCGGATTCATATTGAGTGGTACAAGGTCTTCCTGGAGCCTTTTGCGACAGGCCTCCAAGACATGATTAGTTTTGTCCTCCGGGACACAGGAAGCTGAGATTTTGAGGCGCTTGAGCAGGCGCTGCAGTGGCCCTGTCTGCACCAAACGTTTGTACTGGCTAACGGTGAGGGCCTCCCGAAATCCTCGGAAGGTGTAGAGCACCCCCAAACCGAGACGTCGGTCCGTGGAAGTTGTGAGCGGGAGTTCTAACACCCGCTTCATCACTTCCTGAACGCTGACGTCTAGTTGATGCACATTGGTGGCACTAATGTGTAGATGTGGGGCAGAACACAGGTCGCCAGTGGTAATGTGGACCTACGCAAGATGGAGCATGCCATGTCCCCGCTGACCCCCGCGCAATTTCGATACTCACGGCAGCCTATGGCCCCTAATATCCCCGGTGAACTTGAGTTTGGCGATTGTTTTATCTGCCTTGAGTTCAGAGTGAAAATGGAGACCCAATGCCTGGACCTCATTCACTTCGCGCACAGGACCCTTGCAGAGGGAGGTGTGCATTGAATTCGGCCGGTCCCACATTATCGAACGCACTGTTCAAGTACAGCGCAATGATGGCCTTGTACCTACCAATGGCGAAGATGACGTGTTGTCGTAGTTGAAGCAGGTGATCCTAAGTTGACATAGGTGGTCTGAAGCCACGCAATGTACCTGTGAAAAAGCCTGTCGCTCAATGTGTCGGAAGAATCAGCCCCGTACCAACGTCTCCATGCTGTTTCTGACGCATGAAGTGAGAGAAATAGTGACAAGTTTGTCAAAGTGGGCCATCTTTCTGGGTTTCAGAATAAAAGTCACGAGGGAAGTCTATTTTCCGGGAAAGGCACTGAGTTTTCCCAATTATGAATAATATCTTCGAGAAATCGGGTGAACGCTTGATCAGAGAGATTCGCCAGCATCGTGACTGTTATGCGGTCTCTGCCGAGAGCCGCACCCCGTCTTATGCGAGAGCTATATCAGGGTCGTGGAGCAAAAAGGAAGCGTCCAAGTCCGCGTTTGGCAGCCCAGCGTACTGGAACTCAGGCCCTTTCGGATCTTCTGCGCGACAGGGGTAGCGAGACAGCTCTGCCACAATGTTCACAACGCCAGCGCGGATTGCTCCAGTCAAATCCTCTGCAGCTGTCTCCAGACCGGAATTCTTCCCACCCCCCAGCTTCTATCCTGGTTCTGGCCTTTTTCCCCAGAGTGCACTCTGTGCGGAGAATCGCATGCCACCCTGGACCACATCCTCTTCGGCTGCCCTGCCGATCCTCCCCCGCAGAGACAGCCCACCATCGGCACATGGCAAGAATGGGAGACCCTCATTGCGTCGCGAGACCAGGACACAACTTCGCCCTGTGAACAGGGGTGCCAGTGCAATGGCCCTACGTGACCTGGACACATGCGCGCAATGTGAGGGCTGCGCGGTGGTTCTGAGCCCTTCAAGGGTCCAAATTCGCTTACACAATGAAGTTTTTATCCGTCTATCAGCGCATGCAACGCACATGTCTCTGTCACTATCGCCGTGTAGCTCAAAGCACAAATGAGGTGTCCACTGTCCCTGGGAGCCAGTTATGTGTGTTTTCTTTCCATTCAAATTTGAGTTCTCAGAAAAAGAAAGGGTTCTGTACCTGTCCCGTGTATTGGTGCGCACGTCAACACCACCGTACGACAAGTGATTCAGGAGAGAGTCAAAACCAATAGGGGACGGCTCAGGAGTAATTTCGACCTCCTGGGCATCTTTACACGCGTTGCAATCAATCTGAATACGGCCGGGCATAATGCATAAATGCATTTAACACGCAAAAAGAAGTTCAGTATGACCGCATAAGCATTTTCTTAACACTCCGCTCAACCGATGACAAAACACTGGGAAACACAGCATAGTTCAGTGTCCCAAACTAATTTGGCAACAGCATCGAGAAAGTTTGCTGAGCTACAAGAGAGGCCCAATAAATACATGTCAAGGCTGCAGTCGAACAACAGAAACCGCCGAATAGATAACTATATGTGACATGTGAGAGACCCTCTGGTGAACTAAAACAACAAAAACTAAAAAATCCACATCCCTCTCGCTGGAGGCCTGAGGGATGGGCCTTCAGGAGAAGGCCTAGTTTGCGTGAGATACGGGTTGTGGGGGACTTCATAGCTCCGCTTCATTGCAAAATCGAAAAAATAAACTCCCACCGAATCCTTCTTCCCGTAGAGAAACTGCAATGGCAGTTGTACTCTTTGCAAAAGATGGCGTTTCACTCTTAGGCAATTTGGGCGAAGAAAACTGCTGCTAGAGAGACTTCTGTAGTCCGTATAATTTATCACACAGAGTACCAGTGCTTAGAGTGTAGGAGAAACAAAGTTAAGCATAAATAACCCAAAAAAATTTATAGAACAGGCGGCTGACTGAAAAAAAATATTAAGAGTACTTTCAGAGTTTCCTCCTTCAACAATTTCGCACTTAGTCATTCAAGAATTCATCAGCATCAGCCTGACTACACCCACTGCAGGGCAAAGGCCCCTTCCATGTCTCTCCAATAAACCTTGTCCTTTGCCAGCTGCATCCACCTTATGCCTGCAAACTTCTTAATCTCATCCACCCACCTAACTTTCTGCCGCCCCCTGCTGCGCTTGCCCTTCCTTGGAAACCACTCCGTTACCCTTAAGGAACAGCGGTTATGATTGCCTTCACCTTATATGACCTGTCCAAGCCTCTTTCTTCCTCTTGAGTTCGACTAGGATGTTGTTCCCTCACTCACTCCAGCCGCTTTCGATCTCTTATCGTTACACCTATCACTGTTCTTTTCGTAGCTCGCTGCGTTGTCCTTAACTTAAGGTGAATTTTCTCCGTTAGCCTCCACGGAAAGAGTAAAGAATTGCAACTCAACATTAATCTACAGATCGTCGGCGCTGCACAGAAATGCATTCCACACACTTCTGGCAAAGTAGAAAACCAACGGAGACCATCGTGGAATTCACGGTGCAAGAAGGCTCGTGAGAGTCAAAATAACGCATGGTCGAAATTTCGCAGGTATCCAACTGCTGAGAATATAATAAGCTTTAGGCGGGCAAGAACGATGGCAAGATGGATCCGTCGTAAGTTGAAACAGGAAAGTTCGAAATTCTTCTTGTCATCGATAAACTCTTATACAGACCGACAGAAAGTGTACCGCAGAATAACAGCGCCTAAAGGCCAAACTGCACATTCAACACATCTTGTCGGCACTGCTGATGATTATCTTGGGCACCAAGCAGATGCATTAAGGCAGCATTTTGAATATGTATTTAACCGCTGAGGAGCGAAAACCTGTGTGCAATCAACGACCATCTACAAGAGGGTATAATTCACCATTTACTTTGCAAGAATTGAAGGTGGCGCTAGGAACATGTGGTAGGGCAGCAGCTGGCCCTGAGAAAATTACGTATACCATGGATAAACAACTGCATGAAGACACGCTAGAAACTGTTCTTTTTCTTTAACATTATATGGAGCTCTGGACGGCTGCCCAAAGCATAGAAGGACGCAATTATGGTACCGATGCTGAAATAAGAGAAATAACCCACTCCTGTGGAAAGCTGCAGGCCAATTTCCCAATCTAGTTACGCGTGCAAACTCCTTGAACAAATGATAAATCGCCATCTTATGAACTATCTTAAGTTCAATGGCAATCCGGATTCAGTTATGGCTGATCAACTACTGACTTGCTTGTTACACTTGAGTCATATGTCAGGGATGCTTTTGTTCACAAACAGCATTGTCTATCTGTTTTCTTTGATATGTGAGGCATGTGATACAACATCGAGTTATCGAATCCTCCGTTATCTGAGTTCGCCTGTAGTCTCGGATAACCTTTTGAGAACCATACAAAGCTGCCTCTCCAAACGCACCTTCAAGGTTCGCGTTGGAAACACCTTGTCAAAGAAGTTCACACTAGTGAATGGTGTGCCGCTAGAACGTGTGCTTAGTTGCACACTCTTCATTGTTAAAATGAATTCTCTAAGGGCCGTGCTGCATAAAAATATTTCATACTCTGTATCTGTTGACGAAGTCCCTAGAAAGTTGTGAATGGCAGGTCCTGCTCGGGGTTAACGAAATCTCTAGCTGGGCTCGCACCAATGAATTTAAATTCAGTTCTTAAACGACTGTCTGCGTACTCTTTTCTAAGCAACGTGGCATTAGGCCTGAGCCCAACATCACACAATGTTCAGAGCCTTGCCGTTGGAAAAAATTGCAAATGCCTTGGTATTGTCGTTGATGAAAAGCCTTCCTTTATAGCACATATCGTAGAGTTGCGACTGAAATGTATGAAAGCAATGAACCTGCTCATTGGGCACATCACCCATGCGGTATGGACTACAACTACCTCTTGAGCCTTCTGAATAGTGCGGTTTTGTCACGCATTGACTATGGCTTTGTAATGTACGAGTCAGCATCAAACTCGGCCCTAAAGGTGCTCGACCAAGTTTACCAACTTGGACTGCGTCTCACCACCGGTGCTTTTCGAACTAGCCCATTTGCTAGCCTCTATGCTGAGGCAGACCGATGGTCAATAGAACCTCGTGGAGAGTTTACAGACATACATTACGCTACAAGAGTGCTATCCCAACTGGAGCACCCATGCCGTCGGCTTCTGTTGGACACAAAAAGCGCACAACTGCTTTCGAAAAAACCATCGACAACACCACGATATCCTGTCAGAGGAGCCACGCATACTGAAAACCTGTACCTTCAGGCTTCTAGCAACGATTTTCGCAAAAGATGTAATCGCCTCTTGGGAAATGCAGGCTGTTAACTGTGACATATCATTCCTCGAGGTAGGAAAACACAGGCTACCGATTGCTGTAGTGAAACACTTCATGTCCTGCATGCAGGCAAAATACCGTTGCGATGAGTTTTACAGTGACGCCACAAAGTGTTCTATAGTCTCATGTGCAGCTGCAGGACCCCAGTTCACCAAATCAAAAACGATGAACAAACACACAAGCATACTTATTCTAGAATAATATGGTATGCTAGTAGCTGTAAGACACATCATAGAGCAGAAAATACGTACGTCCGTCGTATAAACAGACTCTTAAAGTGTAGTAACAGCCTTGTCCTCGGGGAAAGCATAAGAACACAGTGATGAATTCCCTTTCCAACAACCTCATGACTCATAACAAATCATAGCTTCAAATTAGTGTTTTGGGTGCCAGGCCACAGCAGCATACCTAGAAATGAGGCAGGCGATCGGCTCGCAGTGTCAGCCGCTCTTCGGAAAATTACTGACATTGACAAAAACACCATACCAGGACTCCAAAACACACATTAGGGACGTGGTTCGAGAGCAATAGCAAGATAAATGAACACAGCAACCCAAGGCAAACTACACGCAATAAAGCTCAGAATAGGAAGTTACACTACCGGAAAACAAGACAGATTTAAAAAAGTCACTTTGTGCAGGCTGAAGATAGGACACAAATATGTGACGCATCCCTATCTTCTAACCAACGCCCCGGCACCGCTCTGCCCGACATGCGGTGACCGGCTTACTGTTGTCAACACAGATCGACACAGCGCAACGGAACGAGGACGAGAAGAAACACGAAACACAGGACTGGAAGGTGTTTCTTCTCGTCCTCGTTCCTTTGCGCTGTGTCAATCTGTTTCGTAGAAAGTATGCACCAACTAGCCCACACCACAATCCTCTTACTGTTGTCCATGTTTTAATCTTGTGCCGGAGGTATAGTACCTGAAAGGAGACGCCGCTTTCCAGAGCTATACATAAATAAAAAAAAAACCACACGCCCGTCCTTCTTTCTCGGTGACTATCGAAGGTTTGCTTTACAAAGTTTTCAAATTTTCGTCAACAGTAGGTTTTCTACAACCCGCCGCGGTGGCTCAGTGGTTAGGGCGCTCGACTACTGATCCGGAGTTCCCGGGTTCGAACCCGACCGCGGCGTCTGCGTTTTTATGGAGGAAAAACGCTAAGGCGCCCGTGTGCTGTGCGATGTCAGTGCACGTTAAAGATCCCCAGGTGGTCGAAATTATTCCGGAGCCCTCCACTACGGCACCTCCATCTTCCTTTCTTCTTTCACTCCGTCCCGTATCCCTTCCCTAACGGCGCGGTTCAGGTGTCCAACGATATATGAGACAGATACTGCGCCATTTCCTTTCCCCCAAAACTAATTATTATTATTATTAGGTTTTCGACACCGTTTTTGTTTTTACTAACAAGGATCATAGCCTCTTCGTCATTTTTGAGTAATTGGCTGTATTTATTATTGAATCAAACATGTCAGGAGCCGAGCAGCCCTTTTCCGGATAAGGACTTCCGCTAAGGAATTTTGACCTTTAAAGCCTAAGCACACAGCCTTTTAATAAATTTTCCTCATTGCACAATACACTGCAAATGAACTTTTTAGGCGCTATACACCACCATTCTTTTACCACCCTTTAAAAACTTCACAGAGCATATTCCATTAGCTGAGTCGAACAGTTACTTTGCGTTTGACACTCTTTGGCCTCAGACGCCCTTGCGCCATACTAATCAAGCACCAACACCACCATGCATGTCAACTGACCATTTTAGGACACGTTGTTTCCTAGAAAGGCGTTTTGTCCCTACTAGGCCAAACTTATATGGTTTCCTTTCCCAATTCTAGCTCCATTAAAGACCTGTCCAGCATCATCGGTCTGTGCTCTTGCTTTCGCCGGTTTATTCGAAACATTGTTTCCATTGCGTCGCTCCTAACACAACTTACATCTTGCAGTTCTGATTTATCGCTGTGGTCTCCAGCGCGTGACGACGTCGCTTCCTCATGGAGTCGTTCATACTGCGCCCTTCCGCTCTTACCGACGTCCACACGGACGCCAGTGGCCTTGGCCTCTGCGCTGTGCATGCCAAGAGCATCTCTGGCTTCGATGAATGCGTTGTTGTCTATGCAAGCCACACACTGACGAAGGCTGAATACAGGTAGAATACCAGTGAACAAGAATGTCTGGCCATCGTCTGGATCCTTGCTCAATTCTGCCCTTACCTCTATGCCCCCTCTCTTGACGTTGTGATGGACCATTATGGACTTTGTTGGCTATCCTCCGTGAAAAAACCGTACGGGCGCCTTGCTAGGTGTGCTCTTGTTCTGCAGGAATATGAAAGCATAGTCTATCACTCTGGCCGAAAGCATCAAGACTTTGGTGCTCTGTCCCGCTGCCCACTCCCAGCTGTAATCACCAGCCTTTCCACTTATGACGCCTCAAAGTCATCGCTTCACATCACCGACAGGCCCTCAGCGCAGGGTACCGACCCTCTTTTCGACTTCCTCTCTAATACCATAGATGCTTCTTCTCTCTCCGTCACCATGCTTCCCACTTCGCTATTCGTGATCAACTCCTCTATTATATAAAGTAAAGCTTAGACGGGCGCAAGTGGTTCCTCGTGGTTCCTCGCCACTTGCGCATGCAGATTTGCGCGTATTTTCAAGCTGAACTGCACTGCGGTCATGTAGGAGTTTTCAAGACATACACCTGCATCCGGCTGTGCTACTATCTGTGAGTCACGCAAACCTTTGTCCGTAAATACGTGAGCGCCTGCCTCGCCTTCAACGTAGAGAAGTCTCTTCATCGATGTGGTAGAGAGTTGCAGCCGCTCTATTGCCCACCGCATCGTCATTGATTTCTACGGCCCGTGTCAGTACGGTGCGGCCGGCAACCGGTGTGCTATTGTTCTGGCTGATCATCTGACGAGGTACGCGAAATTCACCTCCCTTTGGCAGCCACAGCGACAGGCTTTGCCCTATTCATTTTGCTGCTCTTCGTCCTTCGACACGGTCCACCGAGCGACCGAGGACGCGAAGCCATTCCTCTTTCGAAAAATTACGGTCGCTGAAGATGCAATACGAGGCATACAGCAAGACTCACAAGAAACCCCTTGGGCTGTATATTTCTGACGGAGGGTGTACCTGGCTTCTAACCAGTTTAATCATGTTCAAGTCCTTCTTTTTATGACTTGTGCTTGCAATACTGGTACCCAGTTCACAACAGGCTTCTCTTCTTCTTTGCGGCCGTCATCCATCTGACACAATACTTTTACCTTACCAACCCGACGTCTCCGAATACACCCCTTTTTGGACCCGCGAAATACGCAAAAGACTAGCCAAATCTCCCGCCCACTCACGTCAGGCGCCCAGTATAACCAGAAATCCCCTCACGACAACGCTCACACCAGATCGCACTGGTTTCCTGGCACCCTTGTGTGCTTATAGATCCCGTCACGTATTCCTCGATAGTCCTCAAAAGTTTTTACCACGAATCCCGGCCTCTACGACTTCCTCGACCACACCTCTGTTCTCTAGGTTGCCCAAACCCTCACGCCAACTAACAATCTCTGTCGCTGCGGCCGACAGACAGTTCATGCACAGCGCCTCAAGCCTTACTACAACCCCGACATTTTATGTTAGCCGCAAGCCGACCCTGAGGCGAATGTCAAGAAGACGCACATTCTTGGCATAGACGAAGGTGACCATGAGCTTCAGCAGCATTGCTACCGGCGCGGATGTCTGTGCTCGACCTGGCTGACCTACGACTGTTTTCGTTCTTGCTCACGTCGTCCCAGTTCCTTTCAAAACTGCATCTTACAATACAACACGCTGGCAGGGTTTTCACAACTTAGTGGGCAGGTGGGGAGGTGGGCAGCTTGACACAAGACCGGTAACCGCACAACAAACTGACAGACAACAGCTTTTCAGTTGCGTAATAGCCTTTGTGCAAGCGCAGTAATATATATATGATGTAAAAATGCCTTGAATATGTAGAGCATTGGTGGTGTGGGAATGATACTGGCTGCCTGTGGCCGCCTCGCAAACGTAACACCACCGCGCGCCAGTGTCATGTTGTTGCCATTCATTACAGCTGACTGTCTTGGTCAGATGATGCGAGTGACCGCTGATTTCCAGACCTGAGTAGTCTCACACAAAATGAGGCGTAAACTTCATGTCCGATCGTCTGCCAACATGGTGTGCCTCTCTCCTAATCCCGACCATCCTCACATTCCATCTCCAAACTCGCGTCCCGCTTTGCGGATGCCTGTAGCAGCTGCTATTGAGAAAGCGTATCCAAATTTCAGAATTACACACCAGACACATATTTAAGTGCATTTTTTCTGTAAAATTTATGTCTCACGTTATTTTCCTATTGCTGGAAATACAGTGTGTGGCCGATTTAAAGTAATTTCATATTTGCTGACACTCAGTTGTTCTGGATTACCAATCTTGTTCGTTTTGCGGCTATTGTCAAAGGTTATATATTTACGTAAGCAAAAAAATTTCATTGTGTCAGAAATATTGCTCACATTTAATCTAGGCATCAATTCTGTGTCCACCCCAATGGACTAAAACGCGGAAAATCTGTGCCGTTCATTAATTATCTGAATACTTCTGCGCGGAAGTAAGAATAAAAAAAATCAGGGGAGGTTAGGTAGCCCTAAGCGAGTAATATGATTGTGTTGCCAAGTATGCCTTATAAGGAGGTCGCAAAAAGCCCCTCAGGTATAGCATTTAGCGAACGTTACTGTCACCTAATTGGTTTGATCATAGAAGGTTGTTAAGTTAAGGACAACGCAGCGAGCCATGGAAAGAAAAAATGATAGGTGTAACGTTAAGAGATCGGAAGCGGGCAGAGTGGGTGAGGGAACAAACACGGGTTAATGACATCCTAGTCGAAATCAAGAGAAAGAAATGGGCTTGGGCAGGGCATGTAATGCGAAGGCAAGATAACCGCTGGTCTTTAAGGGTAACGGAGTGGGTTCCAAGAGAAAGTAAGCGTAGCAGGGGGCGGCAGAAGGTTAGATGGGCGGATGAGATTAAGAAGTTTGCAGGCAAAGGGTGGATGCAGCTGGTAAAGGATAGGGTTAATTGGAGAGACATGGGAGAGGCCTTTGCCCTGCAGTGGGTGTAGTAGGGCTGATGATGATGATGACTGTCACCTAGGGGTTGCACTCTCTGGTGACGGTGCAAGGGGCAGAGGTTAGAGTCTGCTTGACCATTTTTTTGGCACAATTGCTTTTTTCATCGGTCGCTGCTAAATAGTGGCGGAATGACGTCACTAATCTTAGACCAATGATGGTTTCTGGTTTATGGGGGTTTAACGTCCCAAAGCGACTCAGTCTATGAGAGACGCCGTAGTGAAGGGCTCCGGAAATTTTGACCACCTGGGGTTCTTTAACGTGCACTACATCGCACAGCACGCGCGCCTCTAGAATTTCGCCTGCATCGAAATTCGACCGCCGCGGCCAGGATCGAACCCGCGTCTATCGGGCGAGCAGCCGAGCGCCATATCCACTCAGCCACCGCGGCGGCTTTAGACCAATGAGGAATTGTGAATGACGTCATCACGGTTGCACTATGTGACCGTAGTGCGGTGTTCGAATTACCCGCGCTTGATCATGTGGTGTGACGTCACATCGTTTTCGACCAATGGGAATTTTGTTCTGACACCACTGAAGTTTTCAGCGAACGTGCGCCTAAGGTTACCGCGTTAAAAACCTTTGGCCTCCTGTGCTCCTGCTGTAGTAAGGTAGGCACTTCATTAATTTGTCCCCTACCACGCACAAATTTAGTTCTATTTCTAAATGTTAGCTATTTGATTCTATGCAGGCAATTCGAAGCCAATATGAATTTGACCTCCTATATATTTCTACGGTGTTGTGGCTGAGCACAGAGTGTTTGTGCCTGAAGACTGCATTTATTGGGCAACATAATGAAGGGGCTTACCGGTCAGTGGAATGTTACACGTTCACGCATATAACGTGAGTAACACCTATTTCACTTCTATTGGACGAATTTGCATTAGCCTGCCATTTTTGTGAATAGCGAAAGCACAATCTCTAAAAGTGGCTGTATATAAGGAGCTTGTATTGCTCTTTCCTGAGAAAATTGATTACAGAAATTTTGATTTTACAATAGGGTCATTGTGAAACATATAAAAAATGGTACATTTTTAAACGACAACTGTTAATCTGAAACTCTCGGTAATTAACACTTCCGACGCACTCTCACCCAACCCCCATGAATATCCACTGTGCCGGACGATCGTCACTGGCGATGCTCCTGTACTCACACTGGTATATCAGCTACCATTTGCATCTTGTTGTACTGTTTTGTAGAGGGCCCTGGTTGTGACCTTATGCATGAAATGCATCTTCTTTGCCGCCTATTTTCTGGGTAAGGTTTGTTATTAGTCTAACATTTTACTCAGACCTATTTTTTGGCCTGTGTCCGGCGAAAGGAGGCCACCAAACGGCCACACTTATTCTATCGTTTGGTAGTTGGCGTCCGGCTCAGCCTTGTCATTTCATGTTTAGGGCTTAGACTGCAAGATCGAACAACTCTCCACACATGCTCTTAGCGACGTCTGGGCACACATGCCATATGTGTGCATGGTGGCAGTGGCTCTACAGAAAAAAGATGATAAAGTACGCAGCACTGTCAGATAGCACTAGCAATGCCGCACGAACAAGTACTGAATCAAGCGATGAGACAGCGTTTTGGAAAAAAAAATTATTTTACGGAAACGAAAGCGGGCAGTTTCTCTCAGTTCTCGAGCACACCTCGAATATGCCATAAATGAATATAGGGAGGAGCAATTTAGATAGAGGGAAAAATGGCTGTGGTTTAGCCCTGGTTAAACCTGGAGCAACGCGAGAGCTACATCTGGCCGAGTGGAACTCGCTCAGTCGAATTGCAAACTCAGTCTTTCGCCGCTCCTTTTCGCTGGGCGTTCCTTCTTCATCTTCGTCCCTGGACGTGGATTCACACTCCCCCTCTCCACTCCAACCACTCGGTTTTGCCGGCGCGCCGCACCCACGGCAGCTGCAGCGAACCACGTGACCAACCGCGTGGCCAGCCACGGCGCCGCCACAGAGCTCAAGGGCGGCCACGCAGCTCAAGAGGTGCCACGCTGAAGGCTAGAAGTGCTAGTGTAATGTAGCTATCGCTACAAAATGACCTCTGCGGTTCTTTAACGAGCCTTGACACCTAAATGTAGAGGGGCTGCGAAATAATTTATAAATAGCAAAATAAAAATTACCTCAACTTGTGTTCTTTGTCATGAAAGGAACCATCAGTATTCAACAAATGGTCAACCTCATCTCTGCTACAACTTCTGAAAGGATGGTGGTTTTATTCTTCCTGTGATGGGGATAGCTTCCCTCGTGCTGCGGGATGTGAGTGCATGGTAAAGAGCCTTAGGTGCAAAAAAATATTCCAAACCTGGAGAGTACAAATCCTCATTTCCGTTTCTTTTTTTCTTTTCTTTGTTTCCTCTTTAATATCTTCCCTTGTGGTGAGTGTGTTAAGCTGCTCAGCTCGGGAAAGCGGTCTCAGACCCGGTCGCGGCGGCCGCGTTTAATGTAAGTCGCCGTCACGTCGTTGCACAACTCAAAATCAGCGAACGGATCGAACAAAAGTCGATGGTAGCAGCACACAGCGAGCGAATCTGTTTGGAATGCTTCGGAATGCGTTTGGAAATTGTTGGGAAGCACCCTAGAACACAATTCATCAGCGGCGGAGCCCGCGACAGACGTCGCCGCGCCGCGCCTCGGCGGCGTCGACATGCTCCTTTAATTCTTAATTCTTTAAGCTTAATTCGTTTCGTTGAATTTTTTCGTCGTAACTATGCCTCTATCTGCGACTGCGCAGTCGGAAAATATACGTTTTTTATCCAACTGCACACATATACCGCGAAAGTGTTCGGTAAGAAAAAGATTAATAAAACTTAATATTCTTGAACTCGCCCAAGCGAAGCCGAGCAGCTCAAACGAGTTTTAGCGCGTTCGAAAATTATAAACAATTATAAATAATAAATCATAAAATCGATCTTCTACCCAGTATAATGGATGGTACAATGTTCACCAACACCTGCCAGTATACTTTTAACACTGGATAAGGGGTGGCAAGCCAAGGCCAATATAGCCAGGTTTCGAAAATGGCTTGGTCAATTCTGGCAAAGAGTGGGATAACTCTGGCTAACATGGCCCACGATAGCAAGGTTTCGAAAATGGCTTAGCCAATTCCGGCAAAGAGTGGGAGAACTCTTGCTAACATGGCCCTTCATAGCCATGATTTTTTGATGGCACAGCTAATGTCAGATCCTCATTGGCAACTCTGGGCCGACTTAGGGCCACGCTTTGCCAGTGGCTTTCTAATATTGGCCCGCTGTCATGTGCTACCTGGGAAGGTGGGACTAGTCGATTGTATACTAACAGAACCCTCTGCGGCAATCGCAAGTATACATCGCCCGCAAAAGTCCTGGGGTCAGCGTCTGTCATGTCATGCCTTTGGATTTCATCTCATAGAGCAACTCGTTTCATGTTCACCGTCTAGCATAGTTCGCATTAGTTCAAAAGGGGCTACGATATATCAATACAAAACAAACGCCTAAATTGCCAGTACGCTCTGCTGACGCCACTGAGAGACCATTTGCAAGCGTGCTTGGCGGATCTTAATAGTTAAAACAAAATGAAAGTTCCTAAAGTGGGCGCAAAACCGAACCTTACTCTGAGGAATGGGATAGATGACCTGCGAAAAAAGTTATTAAGAAATGCAGGCACTGCTTGTGCTTGCTCTTCGCTAAATGCCACGGAAGCTCGTTCAAAATCCACTACCCAGCATTTCGTATAGTAGAGCATCAGCGCACAAAAGACCTGCTGTAATGTTTTTTTAACAACTAGAAGGCCGGTTATTGTGCGCAGGAACCAGTCTGGTTTCGTGGGGCAATTCAACGATACCATACGCACCACCATCGGTCCGTAGAGGCTCTTACGACCAGCTGATCGCTTCGAATTGGTGCATGCTTCGCCGAAGATTAATTAGATGATAGTGCATGGCACTCGCGCAATATCGAGAGCACCAGCACTGGAAAACACAACTTCTGAAGCCCCGGCCAGGTGAGAAGCTCGGCATCCTGCTCTGCCGGCTTGCTTCACCGCATGCGGTTACAAATTCTTCTCTGGGGACATGTTGTCTCCCACAAACGCATCTCTCCTCAGCAGCCCGCACACATGCTCAGGAAGTCGAGACCACGAGACTTCGACATCAAGACCCTGACTGTACCGGTAGCTAAATCATCGTCCCGGAAGCCACGGCACATATGCGCTGCAGCATCGGCTGCAGCAGCCGATACACTGACTTGTGGGTATGGGAGACTAACAGATTCCCGCGAACAGGTCCAAATACATCCGCTTGCCCCTGCAGTAGTGAATAATAATTCCTGGTTCTACGAACAAAAACTTGTTTCGCATCACAATAACCCCTAAAGCCATGAATCCGCCTCTTCCTTAGATGTAAATAGATTCACACGATGCCTGCATACCGCCTCTCAGTGAAGTGAAAGCACTTGCTCATCTCTGGCGCCTCTATCACCATATTCTGCCCAAGAAGCTTGCCTGTCAACTCCATCAATGTCCTATTCTTCGGCAAAACATGTAAAACGTACGGGCTGTGTGTAGCCAAACTCGAAAGCCATCATCGAGTTGTCTGCAACTGCTGCTGAGCAGCAAGTTAAGCGCAGGAAAAGCCGTTGTATGCCAATGCACGTGACCGGAATAGTACAGCAAAGCAGAAACAATGAGATGAGGCCTCAGCCCATGTCACAGAGAGCACAGGGAGAGTGTTCAAAAGAGCAAGCAAGAAACAACGTCAGCGAAAGCTATGGGAAGGGAGAACCACAGCCGCCTTCGCCGCCACTAAATAAGTCAGAGGGTCCGATATTACAGAGCGCGACAGTGAAGTGTTTAAGCCTCTCGCGCTCATTGTGAGACAGCCTCCGTTCCAGGAATATTTGCTACTCCTGCCATCGGGGCATTCTTAGCAGTGGCATGGAGACAGGACCGATGGTGGATTGAGGGAATTTTCAATTGTATGCCGCAAACACCAAAACACGTGCGCAATTGCAAGGTACCACACGTTCGTGTACCTCTCGCTGTTCAAGAACGTCATGATTTCAGGAGCACCCAGTACGCTTTCGCTCCCTTTGGCGCCTTGTCGAGGAAAGCAGTAACCATTGCATATTTTTGTAGCAACATACTCTTGTCGGTTACCGTGGGGGATGTTGAACGGATATATCAGTCCCCACACTTGGAGCGTCATCTAGCTGCATCTCAAAATATTTTCGATACGCCAACGGAATCTTGCTCGCATAGCACCTCCGTTGGTCAGCTTTGAGTTTCAGAGCCCCATCACATAGCGGTTTAGAATACGCCTTCAATACTATTATACTGATTCTCGCACTGTACCTACCAGACCTTTCGAAGAAACTTTCAAGCAGTGCTCCTGCTGTCGGCGCCTCGAGCTCAAAAGCTTCAGGCCATCCGGTGGCAGCACATCTCCCGATGGTATGCGCGTGTCTGCCAGGCCTCACAACATCGATGGAAGGGGATTGGAGAGACGTAGCCACCGCATCTTCCAACTTTCAGCCCGCATTGTATTCCAAAGCGATACTTCGTACGGCTGTGCCACAGCACGAGGAGAGACTCCTAACTTTGTCCGTGTCAGCGTATGCTACCTTACTGGCATTTCCAGGTAACTACCAGTGCCATCACCCCAGGCAACCGTAAATCGCTTTTTGATCGATGTGGATTCATCTTAACCGGCCTATTGTCAGCTGTCGCTGCCATGCCAGGGAGTTTGGCTCAACTGAGCATATGTCGTTCTTTCCAACTTTCAGTTTCTATGTTGTGTTGGTGGTTTTGAGCACGTATGCTCGTATGTGCATAGGTTTTCATCGCTGTCGGTAATTGGACTGTGGTATGAGTGTTCTTCCATTCTGCAGAAGCCAATAGTGTCCCAGAGTTCCTACGGCGGCTGATTGTTCTTTCGGTATGGTGTGGATATCAGTGGTGATATGCAGCGTCGAAGATAGCACGGGGCATGACACAGCAATGATAAGAGTTGATGTACTTGTACCGTTGAGGTGTTGGCTTTGAAGGATTATGAGAGAGTGCTAAGGGACAACTGACGGCTTATTATATTGTGCTTAGAATGAAGGGTGCCCTCCATATACTGCTGATTTCGCTGTCGAGAGTGCAAATGGCAGTTTGTCTGTCAGTAGGAGACCTCATTCATAGGGAAAAGGCCCTTGCATCTAGAAAGTACATGGTAATATTTCAGAGCTATTTGAATTGATTTTAACGCTTTGGCAACCAGAAACAAATACATAAATATCTCTAGATGCACAACAACTATCTGCGACTGACTTTAGGCAATAAGTGCTGCAATTTCAACTTCAATCTATGCTAAAGAAGGGCTTGTTGACCATTTACTGAATTCAGGAGATGTGATTGAAAGTGTGCGCATGAGAAAAAACTAAAAATAAAGCAGATGCTGACGACACCCACCATTACAGTTGACCGCAACAACACTTAAAGCAACGTTAGTTCTACATGGTTCTGTAACTATGTGAATTTTTTCACCAAATACAGAAAACGGCTACTCACTCTGTCTTCATCTGAACACGTAGAATCATGCGTTCAGTATATATACGTCCAGTTCCTCGCCATACGTCTCCTCTGTGCCTTCGTCCTTACCGGTTGCCGAGATGTCGTCAACATTCCTCTCAACTAGTTTCAACCTGCTGGCTTCGGCCAACCATGGTTTTGCGAGAAAATGCGAGGCGAGCTGCGTGGCCGCGCGACTATGTACCGCCATTTTCCTTGAGAGCATTCACTAGTTTAGGCGACTAACGCAGGACGATAACTCGCGTGATGAAAAGCACCACGGTCACCAGGCGGTAACTGAAATAAGTTCTATTCAATTATTTAATTCACACTGTGTCGGTTGGTAAGCTTCCCACAACCCATTAGCAAGGATGTCACTTGCCGTGATGGGCCGGTTGTCATGACGTAGCACGGGCACGCTACCTTATGATGTCATCACACTCCGCCCACAGAGGCAAGCGACGTCATTCTCTTCTCGACCAATGATCAATTTTGTGTCTAACGGACCTGAAATCTTTTGTTCTGAAGTCCAATGGTATCGAATTTCTAAACGCCATTTCCTGTGCTCAAGCTAGCAGTATCACGTCATTCCAGTAAGAAGGTACTGCAAAGGGAAGAGAAAAGCGAGTAATATATGGTATCAATGAACAAACGGACCAATATCTTAGATGTGCAGATGCACTCAGTGCAGCTGTAACGATAATAACGGTATTCCTCACATCGTTGAGTTCCTCTCAGCGGTGCACAGTTCTACGTAAACACGTCTCCGTAATATTTGGTGTGAGTCGCTGGGCATCGCCATGATTAGCCGCGGCCCCACAAGCTGGATCAACGCAGTCGCCTTCACCTCATTTCCGTCACGATGACAGCCGAAGTGGCTCCAGCCACTCCAATAGCACCGCCCCTCATCCTGGCCCGCCACCGCGACCCAGGTGCCTTATGCGGCACTGCCTGAGCGTATATTGAAGACTACTCTCCTTTTATGAGCTCGTCAGCAAGCATAACAGGTTAGACGCTACGCTCATGCTTGCTAACGGGATATTTTGACTTGCTGGAACTGCACTCTCACGGTACGAAACCCACCAAGATCTTATATCCTAACACGTATGCAAACACAAGTTGCGAGATTTTCTTGGGAGGCCTGTCGGATGGCGGCTCACCAAAGAAGTTGCTGCTCACGCCCAAACGTCTACGGTGTCCTATATTTCCTATATTCAGCACGTCATGCCCATGTGCAGAAAATCTGATGAGGAAATGTGCGAGGCATATATGGTGAGGCACATTATAATAGACATTGCTGACGACACCTTCATCTTTCTCCTCTGTAAAGGTTGCACCACAGTTAATTTCGTTCTACAGCAGTGCCGACTCTACATAGCAAAGGCAGTGCAGAATCTACATAGCAAAGGCTTCTCTATACGTTTTCAATGGGTGCCCTCGCACATAGGTGTCTTAGGCAACGAGATAGCAGACAACCTCGCTCATACAGCTCTCTCCGGGATTCCAGTACATGGAGTCCCTCATGAAGTCAAGCAAATGTTCAGAGATGTGGTGTTGTGCCACTTCAGCTCTTTGTGGAGCTCTCCTTATCAGCCATGTGTGACCAAGGGTCTCAAAAGGTACCAAGCCACTTTGCTGCGCCGCGTTCGCACGGATTCTGCTCGTACGCCGGCGTGGATGTATAAGACTGGCCTAGCGTTGTCACCATTGTGTTCAACGTGTGGTGTGTGTGGTGACATAGAACATTACCTCTTGTGCTGTACTTTGTAGAACGCGGAACGGGCTGTGTTATTCGGATCCCTCAAGAAGGCAGGAGTTCCTCACAGTTCTCTTCAGGACATTGTTTTCCCGCGCGGGAGCCAGTCGAGTAGAAGGGATGCTTCTCGCCTTCTTCTACTTTACCTGCAGGACACGGATTTGGCCTCCATACGGTGACCTCAGGAGTGTCTATTTGGGTTTTTGCGGACAGTGTTTCTGTGATTTCTATTTAAGTGTCACTACGGTGGAGCAATTGCCGGCAGCAACTGCAAGGCTAATCCCACCGGTAGTTTACAACCACTCAACTCAACTCAACTCAACTCTTCGAACAGACCAAACACAAGAGTTTTGTCCACCATTTTAACTGTTGCGAAACACAGCTGTCAGCTGCTCGCGCGAGGATCTAGCGACGCTGCAGTAGCCTTCGAACCTTGGAAATATGACTAAGGTTTTGCGTGGTGAACTAAAGGTCGTGATTCCCATTGCCTACACTGCGCCATTGGTCGTCAACACGCTGCCCACTCTGTGTTAATAAGGCCGTTGTTAACAAGGGTGTTGTGAACATATATGCGTGCCTTCTAGCCACCCATTGGGGAAACCTGAGATCCTGCCCCGTGCCTGCTGAGGTCTTTACTGCTGCACTGCCAACATTTTCAAGACGGGCTACCGGCACCACAATCCTGGGGAGTGTGGCGTACCCCTGACAAACAGTTTATATGTTTCGTATGCTCGCGGGTCGGTGACATCTCTCGCCCCTCCGAAGCCATTGTTTATCTCCTCCCCACCCTTTTTCCTATGTTGATTGTTCTGCCGACTACGAACCCCGCCGTTTCTCGCACGGCATTGAGCCGCCCCGCTCCGAGACCACTCTGCCTGCATTTGGATCCAGCTGCTCAGCTTCCCCGCAAGCCCATCGTTCTCGGTTCCCTCTTCCCCATCGCAGCTCCTTGTTCGTCTTCCGTCGGTCACTTCACTAAAAACAAGCCGTTTGAGCTCCCGAAGGTTACCCTACATGATGCCCCCAACTACAAATTTTCGGCTGACCACTGTTTTAAGCCATAATCCCCGCAGCATCCTTATGGATGGTGTTCCTGTTCATGCGCACATTGACACTGGCGCCCAAGTATTGGTCCAGAGCACAGCTTTTCGATGATCACCCTTGCCGCTTAGTGCGCAGTACTGCTGCGGTTACTAGAAGGTGTACTTCTCGGTTACTAGTCGACAACGAAGTCACATCGGTGCTAGTGACGACGACGGTGCTGAGTGTGGGTATTTGTGAGCGTTCCTTGAACCTCAAGTTGCTGAGTTCCTCTCAGCGCTGGAGAATTTTGTGTAGAGAACTCCCTGTTACAATACTCTTACGTGAAGCAAGGAGAAGAACGAAACATTATGACAGATGGGGATGACATGAAAAAATGACTGCTGGCCTAACGCGCGCTCTCCGCCCGCGCTGCTGCCCGCTTTGTTGGCTTCCTGTCGCCCAAAACGACCCAAATCACGATCGCGAACTACGAAGAATGACACAGTATTTGAGATTCAGGTCTTGACAGGCTGTAGAGAGAGGAGAAGGTAAAGAGCTTGCTGCTACCATGAAAGCGATGAGTGGATGAACGAGGTCACAAAACAATGCACAGCCACCAATCACCAGAAGCCAATGGCAAAACCGATGAACGAACCCAACGACAGTGGCGGTGCTGCCGTCTTTTTTCGTGTGATCTTTGAGCCACTAAGCATTGGGTCAGTCTGCTCCTTCGTGGGTCATCATGAACTGTGGTCGAGGCTGGGGACGGGGCGGCGGAGGACGGTTGGTCGGTTCTGGTAACGAGGAGCTTGTGCGATGCCAGAAGGTGCAAGTCAACAGTACTCCACAGAAGGTCTCGGCAGACGCTTCTGGACTGGCTCATAAAGGTTATGTGCACCTCACACCAAGTGTTACGTGTTGGCAATAAGAAACACGAGACATGATTAAAAATGGTGCTAATATAATTTAATGGCTTCTCGTGTAGCGCGAGCGCAGCGCCCGCGCCGCTACCCGCATCGTCGTCTACCTATTCTCACATTTCATTGGCGCCTTCTTACCACGTGTCGGCCGCCTTTGTGCAGACAAAGCTTAACGTTGTTTTTCGGACATTCTAGGAAGACGGCTAGGGGACGACGCAGGATTCGTGGTTATAGTTTTCCATTTTGTGTTACTGAACACAATTCCTACTCTCAGGTCGGTAATTGCAGAGCTTATAACTTGTGATAATCGCGCTATATTGTGCAGATGAACCGCCTTTTTTCGTTTCAGCATTCGTCCGGGCGTCAAGGTCCAAGCAACGATGAAAGCGTGAGTATACTAGTGTACATCAAGCTATCCTTTCCTATTATTATGAAACTGGCCTCTGTCCTCGCTTAACACTTGATGGCATGTAGAAAATCTAATATTTTAGAAGAAGAACAAATTGGCATATTTATTATAATAGAAACGCCAGCAAATTTCTGGGAAAATTCAACAAAATATAGACTTTAGACAGCACCGTTCTAAAAATAAATATAAAACTAACCCCGCCCATGCGCGTCGGCACAAATGAAACTAAACTTTTTTTCCATAGAAATGGTTTCCATTTCGGAGCATTTGTTACTTTCATTGCTGTGTTTTAGTTAAGATCGATATATTTGTTCATGACACTTTTTGTTTATATTTCTAAACTGAAATGCAAGCAAGAGGAACAGAGCGCGTTTGGAACGCAGTGGTTGCTTATGTCTGCTGATGAACAACGATGTTTGATTCTTGTAAACCAGCGAAACGCTCGAAGCCATACAGAAAGGGACAAAACACAGCGCTGGTCCCTTTCTGTTTGGCTTCGAGCCGTTGCGCTGGATTACAAGAACCATGTCTGACCAACTCGCCCACCAGTTCATGGTGTTTGATTGTATGATGGCGAGTGGCATTTCAGCAACAAAAAAAAATCATAGGTATCCTCAAGCACATTGGAATAAAGCCTGTTATGCAGACACAGAAAACTCCCCTGACAGAATACAACCCGCAAATCTGGAAATCCTCCTGTCAGTTTTGATGCTGGAAAAAGCGCGAGAACATACAAATAAACTTCCGCACGACCAAAAGCAAGCGAAAGTAGGAGGACGAAAGTGAAGCCTAACTAAGATATGGTGGATTTCAACCCGCCTTAACATGTCATTAAAGCATTTGCAATTCTCAATTTTAAGAGCGTTAGCACTTATTCATCACGTTTCGAGATTTCTTTGGCAGACTAGAAAATAGCGTATCTCGCATGGAGACTTGTAGTGCCATCTACAATAGCATTGTAGAACCAATCACCTGCCGCGGGCCAATGATAATGTATCGGTGCAATATGGTGGATAGGGTCGGAACTATGCGAAAATGACGTCAGGGGACGAAATGGCGGCATAGTTTCGGTTGCTCGAATCTAAGAACGGGACAAAAACTGTCCAGTTCCGGGACCGTTATATATGTGTATACATTCATTCCGCTATATATACTCCGACAACAAAGGGCACCCATCCGGATACAGTTGTGTACCGAATTTGGTAGGCAAAAAAAAAAACCCTATGGGTTGTGGTATAGTAGTAAAAATACAATTAAATATTAAGTAAACATTGTATAGATGCAAATAATAATTGAAGTGTTACCATATCACGCCGCAAGCCGAATTTTAGGCCACCCTTGACCCCCCATATGAAGCACATTCCATTTGGGACATATCTTGAGCTGGTGTAACTGGACAATCGGCGCGTTCTCCTTCGCTTTTTTCGTCCAGTAAACCAAACAGCTAACGCTCGTTACGTCAATGTTTTCTAGACGGTGGCGGCCTTTTTTTATTGTTTCTTTCAAAACTCAATTTCTTGCCGTTCGTTTTAATGTAAACTTAACTTTACTCCTTTAAAGCATTTTACTAAAACTTTTTAGTTTTAGTTACTGCAATGGCACTTTCACACAATTTGAACAAAGCATTTCAAAAATCGGGCGCACCAGAGCTGAGTCAGCATATTAAATACTGTTTCCATCCGTGTGGCTCTCTTCAAAGTACTTTTAAATCACGTTAAATTAGTTTTTAGCTCATAATTTTTTATTAAAATTTTAATATTCGGTGTACGGTAACGAGCGTTTTATGCAGTTCTAGAAACAGTTAAAAAACGATCGATGCCGATTTTTGTTTTATTGAATCTCCTGTGTTGTCCTTTTTTCCAGCATTTCAAGAAAGCTGGCGATGCATGAAAAAAACCACATGATAGCGCTCTTGAGCTACCGCAATACAGCGCTGCTAAACGCTTTCTCAATGCACGAAGCATAGGCGCTAACCGTCTCAAATTAAGCGGCGGACGGCGCTCTTCGCATAGTTTACAAAGTGCGTGAGCACATTCTTCCAGAAAGCGCGCACTTTTATCTGCGACACGTGATCGGCAGGTCACCAACAGCGTATTCAGACGGAGTTTTCACTAAGCCATCGCACAGTAAAATAAAAAAAGCAAGGGAAGGCAGTGATGTGGAGTATTTGAAGGTAATTCGCGTTTTCAGTCAAGCGGCGGCCGTTTGTTTGGGCAGTATCAACAGGCACGGTTCGTTCCCTCAAAACACGGAAGGGAGCGCTGTAATACGGTAGCGTAAAGGGAGCTGTCACGTAGTTGACTACCATAGTTTCCAGTTTCTTTTGATGCCGGGTAAATGAACCACGTAAAAGAGACCTTTGCCCTAGAGAAACTGAATCAGTTGTTTCTTAGCACCCTGTGCAATTACACTAGATTAAATAATTATGAGTCATAAATGCTACCTAATTATTTAATTACAGAAGAACTTCAAAAACGCTCTGAGGAGCTCCATACGGCGGGGAACAATATGTAATTTGTTTCACCCGTTTTAAGTGCCGCGATTTTTAACATTATTACTTCATGTTACGTAAAATACCCCATGTATCTGGCAGTGCTAAAAAATAACAATAAGTAAAATTGTGGAATAAATTTTTGTCGTTGCTCTGCTTTCGGTAAACGATATCTTTATAAAAAGTATTGTTTTATGTAATTTATGTCTTACTTCATGACAATCCGTGACATCATGTCCATTTTAGTACAATACAGAGCTGTAGTGTTTATTTATAAAGCTGCAAAAGGAAGTTCTCTTGTGATAGGCTAAATAAATACATGGCTTCTGACGTCAGGTGCATACGTAGCACATTTCTTGAAAGTAAGAAATATATAAACTTTTTATTGATTTTTACAATTACAGAAATATAATTAAATTCGGTTTTATGATAGACCTCTCATTTGCTATTTGTATAATCTATAAATATTTTTTTCCAGAAAGTCGCGTGACGCGTTCAGAACGAGGGCATAACACTCAGTTCTCGCGGTGACAGTTATTCAGATTGTATTTACTGCTCCTTGAGAGAAGCCTGACAACAATAGCCAGTGCACTGTTGTTTTTTATGGCTATTTAATAATAAACTAACAATAGAATAAAAAGATGTTGATAGCCGCGGCATCAGCCATCGAAACCTGAAGCACATGAGCTGCGGCTTGCGGGAATAAAAGGACAGGGAGTGGACAGGGAAACAGAAAGAAAGGGGAGAGCGATAATAAGAAAGCATATGGGTAGGGCGGTTATATACACTTTGTACAAATGCGGAATATGAAAATAAAGTGCGAAGTTAAACGTCTTATGTTTCTAAAATAAAAGCAAAAAAAGTGAATTAATATGGCGATGAAGTAAAGTTTAAATTGCCAAAATTTTTAGATCTGATGGAGTCCCGGCGCAAGTATAAAGCTAGCGAAGTGAAGTGCAAAAATTTCAGAACCCAGGTAATATTTGAGGCGCGAATGCCAGTACTGCATCTGTCACACTCTTCTTTAGAGAAATTATATTCAACAAAAAGGCAGATTATATCTTCCATGTGTGCCAGTCGGTCAGTGGCCATCAGCTGCCAGAGATTACGCCGGCATCCAATTTGCGTCTGTGACGTGTCAAGGAGGAACGACCGCGACCATATTTATTGTAGAACAAAGGAATAGTGGCGACATACGATAGGTGACGTGCTTGGGCACTACAGCTCAACCCCAGAGAGCATCCTGAAACGCGCAAGAAGCGGCCGCTCTCCGTTTTTCTCGAAACGCGTCTC